>UCWB01005727.1:0-10134 GCA_900474355.1 Torymus geranii | reverse complement strand
GTATTAATCCATATTTTTCTGTGACTAATCGAAATATTATAAATATTTTAGGCAAAATCGAGGGCTGTCAGTCAGAAGCAGGCACGAGTAGCTACCTTCCGTCCTCACAGTTCACCAAACGACCATCCAGCAAGCGCTCCCGTCGCCAGCAGCAACAGCAACAGCAGCAGATCTCTCCGGTCCACCTTCACCGAGACAACGAACTCCTTGCCGACCAGCCGTCGCACTCGAGCTGTTCGTCAGCCGGCGACGAACCCGCGGCCGCAGTTGCCAGCAGCAGCTCCACGTACTCGATGAACACAACCGCTGACGTCGAGTACGAAGTAATCCGGCAACAACAGCAGCAGCTACAACAACAACAGCAGCAACAACAGCAGCAGAGGCGTTACGGCTACGATTCCTCCCGGCCGGAGAACGTAAACGTCGCCTCAGTATTTTCTGAGAAACAGCAGAAGCAACAAGCAGAAGCAGAGGTAGTTGCTGAGAAGAGGGCGTCCGAATCAGACGACGGAGCGTATGGTGCTGATGAAGAGGTTGAGGAGAGGGACGACGAGGAGACGGATTTCAAAGATTACAGGAGCTCGAGTTACGAGGAAGATATTAGGCCGGTCAACGTCTAATTGTCCACGCACGTGTAACTGTAAGTGTGATCGCGGTAGAGCTGAGGATCTGATCCTGTGATGGTGGTGATTGTTTCGAAACGGCTGTTTTTGTTTTTCGCTTGCGAGATTTGCAGAAAAAATCGAGTTTCTTTATAGAGTTTATCTTCAAAGGGTGGGAAATTTTGTTTTCCATGAAGTAATTTTGAATTTGTACAGAACAATGTTTAGTCAATTATAAATAGACTGCAAAATTCAAACCAGCAAGAGTATTTATTAAGATAATTATAATACCGAATTCATTGAAAGAATAATTGTGATTGGTATTATCATTTCGTACTGACCTAGAGAATAAGACTTTTCTGAAAAAATTCTTGCATTACTAATTTAAACTTTGCAAAAGTACAAACATAAGAAATTACATTTGTTTAAAGAAAGCACAAAATTCGTTGTCGAAGCTTATTTTCTATTATTTACAAACGTATATTTATTTTCTATTTATCACGTTTATGTAAGATGTTAACATTACTGATGTAGAAATAATATTTACTTTACAATTGATGCTCATAAGTAATTGTATAAAAGAATTGCATTTCTTTTCTAAAGTATAAAGACATAAATATTTATTACTTGTATCATAATTATTTTTTATGAATTTAGCTTTGCGTTAATCCTTTTGCTGTACAGAATAACTTAATTTTTTGTGTAAATTTCTCTATGAAGAACAAAACTGCACATTTTCATCACAAAATCAATCAGCTCTATCGATATTTAGTTATTCACTTTGTTTGCTGCCATTGAAAATTAATCTGACTTAAAAAAAATCTTGCTTTTTCTCGATGTAAAAATATAAGATCGTAAGATGGATTTAAAAAATAAAATGTCTAGAACTCTTCTTCGTGTAAACGAACACTGCTACTAAGATTTTTTATACTTGACTTAAAGCGTAAAAAAATTAAAAATATTTTTGCGACTTGACTATATACGAAATTCACTTGATTTATTCAAGAGTCTGAGATTTTATAGAAGTGTTTGAAATTTTTATGTGTGTATTTTGTGTGAAAAGTCGACTGTCTAAATCGAACTCGATTATGTGGCAAAATACTGACTTTTATTATAACCACACATTTTTGACATGTATATTTTTCGTTCCTATAATGCGCCTTTGTAAATTTACTTTAATGTTAATACTTGGGGGTTACGTCATTTTTTTAATTAAGGCACAACATTAATTTTATGATTGAAAACTGTTTATACGAAAATATTAGATTTTAAGTATAATTTATGTTATTAAAATTTATTTTGTATATGTTAAAAATGCTAAGACTACATATTCAAATAAATTTTAATGGAAATATTGAATTGGCCATTTGTAATTTAATAAGTTTAAGTTTTTATTTTGCTAAAGTATAACATAAATCGTTAATCTTAAAATGCGTGTAAATTTCGCTTAATATGCAAAGTATGTTAACAAAAAGCAGTACTATATTATAGTGTTTGAGAGAAGAAGATGTGAAGTTACATATAACAGTGTTACATGTAGACCAGAATGTGACGAGAAGCACTTTTAAATGTTTGCCTAGAGAAAAATATAATTAGGTATTTTTTCAACTGATAACATTAGTGTCACTGTAATGGTTTGAAAATGGCATCTGTAATTACTTTTATGAACTTCAATCAGACTGCAGAACTATGAATGTTTCTAAAACATATAGCATCTTAATGAATCTATAATATATCACTGACGTTTTGAGAAATACTGAGATTACATAAAATTTAAATAGACTTATATTGTTATAAAAGTGGTAAAAGTAATTAGACATGCCAAAACTCTAAAAAATTAGATAGTTAAAGAGTAAAACTGCGTAGTCAACAAATTATATTTCTAAAACTTTCTCGCGAAACTGAAACGTCTGTGTTCGCCTTTATATACAAATAGTCGAATGCACTCACAAAATGAACAGATTGATCCTTAAATAGACGAAAACTATTGTGAAAAAAGTGTTAAAAAAATAATAAAATGGTGCACACGTAGTCATCGTAACGTTTCCAATAGTTTTTATTTTACTTTAAGGGTAGCTCAATCATCGTTATATAGCCACTCGTTGAAAATCATCACTGGACCAAGGACAATACGACATTGTGAAAGAAATGAAATTGTCGATTGCTTGTTTGACATTGTTAACACTTTATAGATTCCTAAAATCTACATAAACATAGTTTTCCGTTCTTTTTGTCATGAAAGATATGTGAAAGCTGGCACGTAAAGCAGTGAATTTGTATCCTGCGTGTTTGGGGAAGGACGAATGTCTTTTGTATTGAAGTGACAACTATTAGATATATTTAATTTTGCGCTTAATTATATAATACTTACATAAAAAGTACCTGCTATAGTAGTCAGTCAGTATTTTAAAATACGCCATGGCTTTTAAACGTGTAGACTTTCTTTCACTTGAACCATTAAATATTATGATTATATTTTCTTCACTTCAGTGATCGGATCAGATGTTTTGTTTTAAAAAATCTCTGATCTTGAGTCGCTATTTGGTGCGATATTATTTGTTAGGTTCTTCTCTCGAGGTCTTGCCAAAACTATGTCTAAATAAATAAAAAACTGTTTTGTATGCGTATTTATAAACTTAGTATTTAAGACTTTTCAAAATATTATAATTTGAAAAATGTACAAATCAAATGGAAATATTGTGAATTTGTGTTTCCGACGTTTTTTTAACTTATGTAGAAGATCATTATCAATTTTCGTCTATAATTTACTATTCAACATGCTGCATTATATAATTATTGTATTAGATGACACGATCAAATCATGTAATGATGATACGCTTTTCTTACGACTTACTGTTGCCAGAATGTTTCTTAAATTGCCGAAAATTTCTTTATCCTGTACTTCTAACACAATAAAGTTGTTTTTATACAGAAACTACAAGTATTTAATTATTATTAAAGATATTATAAAATGTCTATTGAATGAAAACAGTTTTCCGGTCATTACCTAAAATTTTAATTTATATTGTAGTTGATTCCTTGTTACTTGATAATATAATACATGAAGATACAATTTTCAATAGAAAGTTTTGAATTGGCATTTTACAACAATGTATAAAATATATATAGAAATAATTTACTGAAACATAGAATTCTGTAAAATAGTAAATTAAATGCTGTTTTCCTAACGAGCTGCATAAAATTCCATTTTTGCGAATGCGAATGAGTGTGAGAAATAGCATATTCCCACACTAATGTGCAAAATAGTAATTTTGCGCACTCAGGAACAAATATTTTTCATAAACAATGTTTCTTTTATGTATATTAAATATGAAAATTTTATATATCGGCTATACTACCTTGAATAATTTTAAAATATGTACCTAGCTGTAATCTGAATTTTGTGTAGTATTCATAATTTGATCTGCATTTTGTATATTTTGACTTATAATATACTTATCTATTTAATAGACACATAATATATTTATCTATCTTTTTGGCGAGCAATGATAGTCGAAATAAAATTTTTTTTAGTATACTTTGAAGAAGTTTAAAAAAATTATAAACAATATAACACTATAGGTATTCAAATTAAAAATAGAGAAAATACATTTTTAATTTTTTTATAATAACATAATTTTGAGTTATTTAAAGCTTGTTTTGGTTCAGAGTTGAATACTAAAATGGAGTGACAATTTTTTGTATCTTTTAACAATTTCATAAAATCAGACTTTTTGTATCATAGATTTGAGCACATTTTTAGAGCATTATTCTTTCATATCAAAAATAACAAAAATTTTAGAACATCGTACGTTGTACTCTAATGGTAACTTATCAGCTATTGCCAATCGCTATTATGAATCCCGGTGTCAATCATTCAATCATCATTGATCGAGAAAATAGAAGTAGGATGTGAAGATAAGGGTTTAGTTTTAAATTTGTTGCGTGTTTTTAGTTTAATGATTATTTACATTACAAGATTGGCACATCGTCTAATAAACAATCAAATTTTTTACGCATCAGATTTTGGTCGTAATCTTTGGATTTCTCAGTCAACCAACTACAGCATGTTATATACCTATATTATACATAAATTTTTAAATATAAATTATATTTGTGACAATAAAAATGAATATTACATTATTGAAAATGTAACTGCCACACTCTAAGGTAATAAGATCATGTCCTAAAATCTTATCTGAAACCATGTTACAAACATTTGATAAACGTCTTCAAAAAATGGTACATCTGTAGAAGCATTTTAAACAAATTATCGATTTAAAGAAATGTCGATATAAATCTTTAGTGTAACTGGAATAAAGTAAACTAATTCAACATTTCTATACTTGAGAGCTAATTATATTATGATCTTTTCAAAGATTTGCAAAAGGATATGTCATTTCGTCGGCCTGGTGGAAAAAGCCGACACGTCGATTTTTCGCTGGAAAAGCCGACACGCCGATTTTTGGTTGAAAAAGCCGACACGTCGATTTGCATGAAAAAAGCGGAGACCTCGGTCCTGAATTTTTTTGCCTTTATTAAAAAAGATAAATTTGATAAATGTATAATTAAAGAAACGATGTCAGAAAATATACGTAAATAAAGTACAGAGCGAGCCAGATGATTTGCCAGTGTCAGTAGAATTTAAACTCAAATAAAAGTAATTTAAACTCTGGTCCGAACTGTGCGGTTTTTCAACTGAAAATTGAGGTGTCCGCTTTTCCCACGCAAAACGACGTGTCCGCTTTTTGAACCAAAAATCGACGTGTCGTCTTTTCCAGCAGAAAATCGACGTGTCGGCTTTTCCCACTAGGCCGACGACATGTGGAAGCTGACATTTAAAAAAAATATTAGGTCATATAATAATGCAGTTGCATTTGCAAGTGTTGGAAAAAGCGGGTAAGTTGAGATAGTCGAACGTGGAGGAGAAAGAGTGAGAGAGAAAAGCGCGAGTGACCGATTAGAACTCGCACGCTGGCGAGCGGCCGCTTAACAGGTATAACCTAACAGTGCGCACGCAAATGGGCAGTACCGAAAGAGCGGTGATCGAGAGCGCGTGCGGAAAGCTTTCGTGAGGGTTTCTGGTGTGTTTGCGAGAGTAGAAGAGTGTCGAGGGAAGCACCAAGAAGGAAGGGAAGGGCAAGAGACGCAGAGTGAAGAGAGAGACAGAGTAAAGAATCGTTGCTCGAAAAAGCGTGCACCAGTACACGGGAGAGACAGAGAGACATCGCCAAGCTTCGACGCCGCCACGAGCTACCCCGAGGCAACATCACAGCGACGGAGACACCGACTGCAGGGAGTCGCATTAAGGTGGGAGTGTAGTAAGATATTAGCGTGCGAGTACAGTATGGATTTGTGGAGAGTGCAAGAGACGAGAGTGCGTAAACGCGGCGAGATAGGGAAATCCACAGAATCAGGGTTTTCTAGTATACGTGAGCAGGGATGCAAACTTGAACGAATTTTTTAAGAATGCGCCGTTCATTGAACGGAGCAAAATTTTTTGAACGATAAAGTGTTCAGGAGCAGAACATTAGTATTAATTTTATCGACTGTTCTGTTTTGAACAACAACGATTCGCAAAAAAGGTAAAATGCTCCGTTCATACGAAAATTCGTTCGAATGGTAACAAGGTCCGGGTGGTGCAGACCGCAGTTTTCGTGTCTATAAGTCATAACGCATAGAGTGCGGCGATTAGGTGTTCGAGGTATAAAAAATTAAAATTAAAAATACGCAATAATAATAAAAGGAGATAACAATAACAAATAGTGAAAAAATAACAACCGAATAGCCCTTTGCAGCGATTACATTTGATTAAAGGCGAGGCCGGTAGAGAGTCGTTCGATTCTCGCACGCCGCGCCCAGTCTGCCATGTCTCTCTCGAACAAGAGATTGAACAAGTGATTTTTAAATGTGGTAGTAGAGCTATTGAAAACATTGTTGCCAGGTAAACAATATATATAGTAATTAAAATGTGTGTTGATGTGGCGATTAATCTCCACAACCTGGCCACACTGATTGAAAATTCGGTGACGCTAATAGAATTCAGGAGAGTCATGGCTTCAAGGATGAATGAGTATTTGAAAGCTTCTGTGCGTGGCGTGAGCGGAACGGAGGCCTGGGGTGGATGGCTCTCGGAACGGCGCACGAGGACGTCGACATTTTGCCTCCGTCGAAGACGATGTACCAGGTATGCGGGCGTGTCTCGTGCTACGATATTGTTAGTAGAGCGGTTGTAGGCAAGGATGCCAACGAAGTACTCTCGGCGTCTAAGGGCCGAGAGCCAGCCTAGGCTAAGCAGGGGTGGGGTAACCGGGGCCGCGAAACGGCAACCGACCGACCACAAAGTGCACGCATGATTTCAAGGTAACCTGCATCTTGTTGATTCGCGTGTCGTCAAGGTGGTGGTAAACGACGTACGCGTAGTCGAAGCGCGGAAAAATTAGGCTTTCGACCAGGCTTTTTCGCAAAGACTTCGAAAGAGAGTCACGGTAGAATCGCAGAGTATACAGCGTGCTACGGACCCTATTCGTGATTTCCTTGAAATGCTTCTGCCAGTCGAGGGTAGGTGTCAGTATAACACCAAGGTTACGGGTTTCGGTGGTGTATGGCAGTGCATGGCCGTCTATCATGACCCGTGGAAGGGTGGTGAGGTCGAGTCTGGTGATTTATAACTCGCTACCAAGGATCATGACTTTTGTCTTGAGCGGGTTCAAGAGAAAACCGTTGCCCTTGGCCCAATTTGCGACAGCCTGAGCGTCTATAGAAGCAATAGCGATGGCTTGGTCTATGTTTCTCGGGAAGAAGTGAATATAGACCTGTGTATCATCGGCGTATATCATGACGCGAGCGAATGACAGTGCTACTGGTAGGTCGTTTATATAGATGGCGAATAACAGCGGTCCTATGACACTGCCCTGAGGAACACCCGACGATGCACGAAGCCAATCGGAAATGGAACCACCGCCATCAATAACGGCCTGAAGTTTGTCGGCGAGGTAATTGAAAAACCATCGCAAGGCATGGTTGGACATGTTTAGTACCTTTAACTTGGCGAATAGGCGAGCATGAGGGATGGAATCAAAGGCTTGTGAAAAATCGTATCGGATCGGGATTGTAAGTATGCTATCGTTTGTAAATTGCTTGTCTCACATCCTCAAGCAGGCCGAAGAGAGCAGTTTGTATGCTGTTGCCTCGCCGAAAGCCGGCTTGTTGCGGAGAGAGGAAGTGATGCATCTTAAGGTAGCCAGATAATTGGTCGTGGATAAGACGCTCAAGTACCTTAGAGCACTCGGAGAGAAGGGCAATTGGTCTTGTGTCTGATGGAAGACGCAGCGTTTTCTTTTGGCTAGTGAGCGTAAAAGGCCTTTCTTCCTTCAGGTGGAAAAATCGCATTTGTGATCGACGAGTTTAGAAGCGAGGTAAAGTCGGTGAGGGCCGTCTTCATGGCCAGTTTTATCATCGCCGTAGAGATGTCGTCGAGGCCAGAGGCTTGATGAAGAGCGGTTTACGGCCCGGAGGACCTCAGCTTCAGTTACCGGTCGAAGGTCTGTCGGTACAGCGTGGTACAGAGCGGTTGAGCAACTACGTAATCGTAGTCATTTTCGATTAATGGTGGGTGGCGCTTTATGATTGCCGCGAAGTGTGTAATCAGAGTGGCAGCGTCAAAATAGCGAAATGGTGAAGCGGTGTCGGAGCTAGTCACGTGCAGGCGCCGAAGAACTTTCCACTTAGGGCGTTGGAAGCATTTGCGCGAGCGGTTCGGAAATTCTGCAAGTCTGCAGCTGAGCCTGAGGCATGAGCGCTCCTGTAGACGCGGTCACAGATGTGAATAAACGACCGTAGTTCGGCACCCACCCAGGGTTTGCAGCGGGAGGAGAGGACGATCGAACAAAAGGTTGCGGCGGCGTCGAAGGCGGTGATGATCGCTTTAGTTAGTCGACGCTCGGCCTCAGAGACATCAGTGAGACAAGGGCCCACTACTACTCCTACAGAGGTGGAGCAGGTGATGAAGTTGAGGGGGCGACTGACTGGAGGAGTTCAGCTAAGAGTCTAAGGATCTTATGGTCAAGTAGTTCGAAATCGATGTTTTCAAGGTTACGGGAGGAGATGGACTTTAAGATGGGTTGAGGATTTCTGCAGGGGAGTGTCAATTCGATGAAGTCGTGGCCAGTGATAAAAGAAGCTGTGGATTTGGTGTAGTTTATGATGGGGATTTTATGATGAAGAGGTCGATCCAGGTGTGAGAGTTGTTCCAGAGCTGATGATGTGTTGACGTGGATGGAATGAGTTGCAGGTGTGAGAGAGAGAGAAAGAGAGAGAGAGAGAGAGAGAGAGAGAGAGAGAGAGAGAGAGAGAGAGACGGCGCGGAGAATAAAGAGTGCGAGTGTGCGAAGGTGCAGTAAAGAGATAAAGAGAGAGTGTTGGCGTGATAATAAAGAGAGAGAGGTTGCAAGAAGATGGAGAGCCGTCACGCGTACAGCGGAAGA
This sequence comes from Torymus geranii, assembly GCA_900474355.1. Classification (NCBI taxonomy): domain Eukaryota; kingdom Metazoa; phylum Arthropoda; class Insecta; order Hymenoptera; family Torymidae; genus Torymus; species Torymus geranii. The sequence goes on along the minus strand of UCWB01005727.1, from coordinate 1,046 downwards.
TAAAGAGAGACTCGGTTACCAGATGGCGATCTACTGTCTTTTTCACGCACGTGAAAGTGATGTCACATTCTTTGAAGTAAGTGAGACAAAAAGTCGCCATCTGGACTCGTTCTCTCTGAGAGAACGAGGAACGGCGCGAACGTGTAAAGCTACCGCCATCGATAGTTAGCGGACGATACAGAGGCTAGAGAGAAAACGGGCGTGACTGCCAGCCAAGCGCTCGCTACCGCACCGCTCGAAGGCGCAACTGGACGAGCAAAAAGGAGGAAGAAGGCCGGCAAGTAGAGCAAGCAGCTCTTTAGCTTATCAGGCGTGTAATAGGCGTAGTCGGCGGGTGAAAACGAGGTAGACGTTCGAGACCATTCTTGCAACCCGAGAGTGCGGCAGTAAGTAGCGTGAGGGAGAAAACTGAAGCGCGACAAAAAGTAGACTGGGTAAGACGAAACGGCCGGATAAAGCGACTGCGTGTGTAGGTGGAACTTTCAGAAAGGTACGGATGATGAAAGCTAGCGCGGTAAAGTCACGGTGAACCGACTCAGAAAGAATCGAAGGGAAAGGGGAGGGAGGATAAAGAGCGAGCGAGAACCGCGAACGCGCTGGTCGGCGCGAGTCGAGGGGAGGCGCTTCCGAGAATCGGCGGGAGTCAAGAGAGAGAGAGAGAGAGAGAGAGGGAGAGAGCGAGACTGAGAAAGACTGAGAAAGACTGAATGTGCATGCTTGATCCGTGAGAGCGATAGAGGTGAGATCAGTCGCGGCTAGATGTATGTCGCACTTCGAGCAGGCCGTCGGATGTTCGCGAGTAGAGTAAAGTAGGTAGAGAGAGGGAAGGCGTGAAGTTAGGCCGTGAGTGCAACTACCGAGCGTCGACGGAAGCATGGGCACACACGTATGAAGTGCGACGTTAGGGTAATATAGAACTAGGTGAGATTAGGATATATTAAAGTAATGAATAAAAGTAAAATCAAGTAAATGCGAGTATTTTTTTAGAATGTACAGCAATAGGCAATAAAGATCATATTTATTATATATAAATATATATATATATA
>UCWB01005726.1:0-10141 GCA_900474355.1 Torymus geranii | reverse complement strand
AGGGACTTTTTTCTTAGAATTTTGCGCTCTACACGATTAGCTTTCGGGACGCATACATTTCCAGAACAGGTTGTATATCTCACACATGAGTTTTGAAGTCGTGACAGTCTTTTCTTCAACTCTTGAGATGCATCAAGAAAAACCAATGAGCAGTAGTCCAGATGAGGGAACAGCAGAGCGGTTGCGAGATTTTTACGCAAAGTCTCAGTGGTGTACCGCCGAAAGAATCGTAGTGCGAACATCACACGATTGAATTTCTTGGTAACATGGTCGATATGCGCTTGCCATGAGAGCTTCGAATCAAGTACAACACCAAGGCTTGTGACAGTGTCAGAGAATGGTATGCAGGCACCATCCCCAAGGTCGATTTGTATGGGTGAAAAAGAGCGACTCTTAATTTTTATATTTGGACTCCGATTACGAACTCTAACTAAACTTTCTCCTGCAAAAAGCCCTTGAATCCTTTATATTAAATTATTACCGTTTTACCTGTCACTTTACGTTTAGCCATCTTTCCTGTAGTCTTGTATGCTACAATTTTATTTTTATCTACATTAAAATCAACATTTGCTTTATTAATCTCAAATTCTATTATCCAGTATGGTTTCTGATAAATTCCCGATAACAAGCTTTCTTTCGATATCGGCTCATAAATATCGATTTGTTTATTATCTAAATAAATACATAATCCGAAAATCAGTAAACTTTCGTAATGACAAAAGGTTCTCCCATATATATTTTCAGCATAAATCACGTTATAGATTTTCAGTATTTTATTATCACCTCCCTCCGATATTAAGTTCACATTATCGTTTTTGTTTGCACATTTAATCTTATCCGGTTATTTATTAAACCTTTTGAAATTCAGTCCAGAATTAGTCCAAATTTTCGGTCGCACCTGTATCTATTAAAAATCGAGATCATAAAATATTGCTATTCCCGTCGCGATCTAATGTAAACGTATTGGTAATTGGAAAAGGGGTCATCTCAGCGCCCGGTTGTAGAAGGAATCATCTCAGCGCCCGGTTGGAAAAAGGGCCAGCTCAGCGCCCGGTTGGAGAAGAAGTCAGCTCAGCGCCCGGTTGGAAAAGGGGCCAGCTCAGCGTCCGGTCGAAAAGGGCTATCTTTGATTGAGGTTTTCAATACTGCCAAAGTATATTTTTGGGAAGAGCCAGCTCAGCGTCCGGTCGAAAAGGGCTATCTTTGATTGAGGTTTTCAATACTGCCAAAGTATATTTTTGGGAAGAGCATAATTATATCGGTTTATACAGTAATTATTTTTGTATAAAACGATATAAAGCTCTTCCCAAAAATATACTTTGGCAGTATTGAAAACCTCAATCAAAGATAGCCCTTTTCGACCGGACGCTGAGCTGGCACCTTTTCCAACCGGGCGCTGAGATGACTTCTTCTCCAACCGGGCGTTGAGATGGTCCCTTCTTATTCGGAAGCAACGATATATAACAGTTGATTAATCGGCTTTTAGCTAGGAATTGAACGATTGTTAATTTATGTTGGAGTTGAGTTGATTTACGGTCCGATAATTATTATACTATATGACATGAGAGTTAAGTTATTAAATGCATGGGTCTAGTCGCAAGCATTTACAGTGACAAAGACAACGGCTTTGCCGTATTTAAACAGGCAAAAAGTTCACGCCCAACACACATGCATCACACGCGTCCCCCGTAAGCATCATTGCCGAGGCCATCCGCCAATTCTTTCCCTTCCTGTATAACAGCCCTTATAGGAAGACACACGTTGCACTTCCTGCGCGACCGCCGACGACGCGAAACTGCACCAAAAAACACCACCAACAGTCTGTCTATAAGCGCCGTCGGCGCATCTTGTGATTAGCTCTCTCTATATGCGCACGCGCCAGACCGAGAGAGTGAAAGAGATAAGTATAACGATATGATGCTCGTGCTCCTCGATGGGCCACTATAGAGTCGGCAGGCACGAGACTGAAGTGAATTAGATGCTTTTTTCTGCGTCGTTATAGCTGCTTGTATGGAATTATCGGGGGTTTTGTTTTTTGTTTTGGTTTGGCTTTGAGTTTGAAGGAGGTTTAGTCGATTGGTTTCTAGTGGCATGTGTGTAATAAGATAATCAGTTCGCTGGATCGTCGTGTATAGTGTATAGATTTCAGTAGCTGTAATTCAATGATTATTGTAAATTTAATATTAGATTTTTATTTTATCATATAATTAAATATGCTTTAAATTAATCTCTATTTTATTGTCACTGTGGTAGTTGTGATACATGGAGTAGTGGTTTTTAGAGAAGCATTAAATAGCTGAAAATAGCTTGAGAAATGCAAATGTTTTCACTTAAAACTAATCAAAATTCTGTTGAGCAAGAAAATTCGATATGATTTAATTCTTACATCAAATTAATATCTTGTAATTTGACATTTGTTTTTAACGATTCTCCTCTCAAATTAAAGCTTTTTTCTTGTACTTTAATCATACTTTTTTTGGAAGATTTTTCGACACCTTCAAGAGCCCGCTACTGGTTAATCATCATTCACTACTTTTCCTCCATTTTTCCCATCTTAAATTTCCACAACAAAAATCGATTTGCGTTTAAAAACTGGGTCACAGGACCATCTTCGAGTGTTTGTCAATTTTCTCTTCTATTGTATTGACCTAAAAGAACGAGAACAAAATTGATAACAACGATGTGTTTCCATTATCTTTTTTTTAACTATTTGAACCCTCGTAATTGCGGATAATCTGTAGAATTCCTCATAATATACGTGCCATAAGAGCCAAGGAGCTCTCACCTCTCGACGAGACAGACGACCCTTCTTACAAATTACGCTACTAGAATATATGTATACCCCCAACACACACACACACACATCCTCGCTATTCAGGACCTCCTTTATGCTCGCTCGCGCGCTTACCTTCGACCCCCCGAAGAATCGGAAAAAGAAGCGCGCGTAGCAAAAGAGTGTGTGTGTATATATATATATATATGTATATACGCGAAAGAGGGAAAGTGAATGAAATGAACACAAGGCGCGCGTGGCGGTCGCGTGCCGCGGCAGCGGCTGACTCGACCCTCTCTCGTTTCTTTACATCCTCCCGCGCGCGCGTCTGTGTGCATGCTTTTATATACTTGTACTCTTTTTTCGGCCTGGCGGAGCTGTTTCCTCTACTGCCGCTGCTGCACCTTCTGTTCCGACGCTTTTTGTCGCGAGGTATATATAAGGGGACGGAGAATGGAAGTGAGGGAGTCGAAATTGAAATTAGATGCGTTTGGCGGAGTCTGACGAGGTTTTTGGGATTTTGTAATGTAATAGTGAAATTCGTTTATAGGTAAACGTTTCTCAAGAAGACTATTAATATTGTCAGACGTATGGAAGGATTATTTCAGGTCACGGATATTTCGATAACATTGTAATATTATAAATGCTTTTTCTCATCTGCAATGTTATACTAATCTGCAGTTGACGATAAACCTACAATTATTTAGCATAACAGTAAAATCCTTATATATCATGTCAGAAAGTTTAGCGTCTTCATTCATGTAATATTTATATATATAAAAAACATATATTTCTAACAGTTTTTATAGCAATATTAATCACCTTGATAATTGTTCGGAAATTATTGCAAGAAAAATAATTTTGCACGATACGAAAATAAAAACAATCGAAGTTTTGAATCTATAATACTTCATTTCGATTAAAGTATATACTCCATCCCTTTCGTTACGTGTTCGACGATGATATAACTTCGGTAATTCAATTTTCAATCGCTCCCATTGTTACAAGAAGATACATAAAATTTATCTATTATCACATTTCTCTTACCTCCATTCAGTTTTTCCCCGACAATTTTGCGCGTTACAATTAAATCCTATAACAATACATCGTATTACGTAATTTCCCTTGTATAATACTTTCATTACAACAAGATGAAAGCCTTTCCCCGTTCGTTAAATTTACGTAATTCCAATATACCGCGAAGTACTTTCATACATATTATACGAACAAATCCGACGTCAGCGTCACAATAGCCCAGACATGTCCACTCCCCGAGAGAGATGATAAATCTTTATATACGACAATCAAAGTTGGACGCCGATTCTTCGGAGACGGAAGCCGTAGAAGAAGAAGAAGAAGAAAAAAGTGAGCAGCTGAAGACTATGGGTCAACGACACCGACTATTTCGGTATCGGTCTCGAGGAATCTCCGATTCTTGAATGGGCGAATGAATGACTTGACTCTCTCTCTCTCTCTCTCTCTTGCTGAATGAGAAACCACCGTACCTATATAGTTTACGAGATGCGGGCAGTCGAGGAGAGATGGGGAGGATGAACCGTTCGTGCATGGCGCATGGGTTTACCGTTACTGCAGCTGGTGAATAAAGAAAAACATCTCGAGTGTTGTTATAGATATAATCTTCAAATCGAATTTGCTCTTTGTGAAACTTGCGAAAAAAAAACACCATAAAACACTTATCGAAAAGATCTAACAAATTTTCAGCATTGCCGTTGATTAACCAGTATATATAGAAAACTAAAAGTAGATGTAACCGCATAAACTACTGTACAGAGAGAAAAGAAAATCTTAACGTTTGGATATATGAACAAATGAATTCGACATATTTGATATAACAGAGTTAAGTCACGAATCGTTTGAGTAACCAACTCAAACTTAACTGTTAACGAATTCGTCTAACTATATATAAATGAACATTCATTTGTCCATAATCCAACGAATTTCTTCTCTCTATGTACTTGAAAAATTAACAAATGAAAATAACCCTTTCCCTTTTAAATTCACTCGGCCCACTCACACCACCTGCAACCCATCACCAACGACGAAATCCCAGCCGTCCACCACCATCGGCCGCATATATACATTCACAATTCCGAAATCGAATCGAAAAGCCGCGCGCGCACCGGTCGACCAGCTGTTCATCTCTGGGGGGTGGCTGAAGCAGCAGCAGCACCGGCCAGCTGATCGACCCCCTTTGTCGGGGCGCGTGCGTGCGCCCACCTGTGAATTCCATGCAACAGTAGCGCACAATTGCCAGATCTGTCTCGACATTCACTCTCCCTCTTTCTTACTGTTTCGCTTCTTTTTTGCGCGCGTAGGTGGTTGCGCGCACGGGTTCTTTTGATTGGGGACGCGAGCCGTGACGGTTTCGCGAACTGACGAAAGGAGCATTGTGCGTAGGTAAGAGACAAAGGGAGAGGATAGGGGGGAACTTTTGTTTAATTGCAGATGCCGGGAGGGAGGTGAGGCCGATTTCGCGAGGGATGTTGCAGGCCGCTTTCGTTCTCTAGTTGCTAAGGAGATTTGTTTTTTCCTTTTTCGGTGGGACGGTGGAAGGATCGGTCGTGGGTGGAATAGAGCTTAGGAAGTACAAGTTGCTTTGGTATTTTGTGATGGTAAACGTTTATTATTGTATTTTAAAGTGTGGAACAAAATGATGATTTGCATTATTTATACCGTTGCACTTGAGTATTAGGGTATATGAGTAAATACACAATTTTTTTTTACCCTTTTCGTGTATCAAAACGGTCAAAAAAATTTTTCTGTACTACACCTATTTGACACGTTTTTTCTGGCTCATTTGAAGTCATATTGTGTGATAAAAATGCTGAACAATCGAAAACCAGTGGGTGACATTCATTTTTACTTCATGTCATTGTTCTTACGGATATTTAACATGGAAAGAATGGGCGACAAGTAGTCAGTGATGATTAATCAATAGCAAGCTATTGAAGTGACCAACAAATATTCCACAAAAAGCGATTAAAGTAGAAGAAAAGAGCTTTAATTTGATATGAGAATCGTTGAAAATCGCGAAAAATGAGCAAAAACGAGCGATTTTTCCCGATTTCACGTAATTCAATCATTTTTGGACATTTTTCGCGATTTTCAACGATTCTCATATCAAATTAAAGCTCTGTTCTTTTACTTTAATCACTTTTTTGTGGAATATTTGTTGTCACCTTTAATAGCTTGCTATTGGTTAATCATCACTGACTACTGTTCGTCCATTTTTCCCATGTTAAATATTCATAAGAAAAATGAAGTGCAGCAAACACTGACAGGTGTTGCTCCTAAAAAACTTTTTTCACCGTTTTGGAACACGAAAAGGGTAAAAAAATAGTGGATTTACTCATATGTGCAAGAAAAATAGAAAAGAACGCATAACCCTGGCTTTAACGGCAAACTGTTCTTTAGCTGGGAATTTGATTGCATTGACTGTAGAAATGAAAAGAACTCAATAAATACTATGAAAAAACTATATTTTCTTTAATTCATTAAAAAGTGTATAAATAAAAAAATCTCTGACGAGAGTAATATTATTATACACCACAAGTAATAAAACTATACATTACCTACGTACGCGCAAGAAAAGGACGAATTCGCCATTTTACAAAGTTCACTAATAAAAGTATACAATAGATTATTACGCGTATACAATGAGAATTAATTTTATTTTATAAAACCTACCAAAAATGCGAGTAAGAAACGAATTTTGCGAAAAAAATATTTCTCCGTGCAGACAATATTCACCGCGCCCACCTCCCTCATATCATTATAAAATCCCAACAACCCTAACTTTCTCCAAACTTTCAATTTCACGCCACACACACCAGGCACGCAGTCTCAATAACTCCGCCATGGGCCGCGACCTCGCAGCCGTCACCGCGCCGATACCATAAATCGAGCGCAAAGCAGAGACCGAGAAAGTACATAAGATCCCTTATATATATATAATATACACACTCATACAGCCACCTCGGCAACGCGTAGTAGTGGTCTCGTGGCAGGGCGCGCAAGTGGCAGCCGTGCGCGCGTCTAAGAAAAGCTTTCACAAAGTAAAGGGGGAGCACCAACGCCGGCTGCTGCTGCTGTTGCCTACCGTCCGCCTCCTTCCGGAAGCTGCGCCGCCCGACGTATATAGTAGGCGGAGGAGGAGGACTTTTTCAGATATGACGGCGAGGAAGAAACGCTACGTCGCTTTGTCTGAATTGTGTGCTGGCTGATGTGCGAGTGTGTGTGTGTGGATGGAAGGATGTGGTGGTTGGCGAAGTTAAATGGTTTTTGTTGTATGTGAGGTAGATTGATTGTAAAGGTATGTGTGTGTGTGTGTGTTTTTAATATCAGAGTTGTATGATATATATATGTGGTTGAAGAGTAATCGATTGTCAGAGAGAAACTGGAACTTTTTGGAATGTTGAAGTAAAGATTGTAAATGTGGCCGTTATACGAAATATATTTAAATACGTGCTTTATATATAATTTTATGGATATATTCTTTTTACAGTTAGGACTTGCGCGCACTGTTATTGCGGTGTGTATGGAAACATCGAAATTCCATTTATAGGCTGAAAGATAAACAAATGCGCAGTTCACATTTGAAATCGAACTATTTTTATTTCCCCTCCTCCCGTAGCTTCCATGAGTGAAGAAGTGCTGACTAAATTAAGAGAGTCGCGTTGGTAGAACTTTTTTGTGAACACTTTTTTGTCACCGTGTGTTTTTTTTTTTTTTAGAACTTATTTTCTGGTTAATACGAGGTTATTCTGAACCTCTAGGTGGTCCCTTCGTTGCGTAAGTGTTTTTTTTTTCTTTCCTTACAAAAAAAAGGCATGTTTTGTGTCGCAATATTTCAAACATTTAAAACTTATTCACGATAAGTAAACGTGAAATAGATGTGCTCATTACTTTTAGGCAAAAGATCCTTGTATACCATCAAAAAGTTATATGTATCTTCTTAATTTTATAGGCAGAATGAATATAATTTATTTGCATTAAAAAAATCATCCCTAAAGTATATAAACTTTTACATTAACATCGTATTTCTGTCTCTCTTCAACGCTTTTAAATCAATCCAATTCAACACCAACAATGCCATCGTCATTTTTCAAGCCACGCCAATCCACGACAAATCACGTAAATCAACGAAACCTAAGAAATCGGTATCAGCAGTGGCACGTTCGATGGCATTACGCGCCGGATGTAAGCAGACACAGCGCCGTGGTTACGCACTGTATACGTGCTGATGATGCACTTGGCGCACGGCCACTTACTTGTGCTTCGGTTTTCTGTAGACCGAGGCGAGACGCGATTTTGCGCGGTGGTTCTTTGTTGCGAGAAGAGATGAGGAAAGTTCGGGGGTGGTTGGTTGAGGAAAGGAGTGGGTATGATGTCGATGATTTTGGTAATGGGTGTGGTAGTGGTGGATTGTTTGTTGAAGAATTGATTAGGTTGAAAGAACTTTAAGAAGTGTAAATGCAAGAGTTTTAATGAAAATGATGGTCAAAATGGTGACTTATGTATTTGTGACGAAAGAAATTATCCGATAAATATTGTTGAGACAGTCAGAGTCACGTTAAAATTACTGCATGGGCTGGTAAAATATATATATTTTAAAATTTATGTTGCGAGCACAGTAATTTGTGCGTTAATCATTGCAATCGTTTTATGTTTATCTTTTGTCTGATAATTTTTACAGCGAAATTCTTTACTTATATGTATGTAAGAAACAGAAAAAAATGAAGAAACATCAGGTACATCGGTGACCAAAAAATTGGCAGCTTCTTTGTTGTTACACAAATCTCATGTAAAATAAAAGTCGAAAACGTGCGTAAATGTTTATAAGCATTACTCATATATTTCATTAACTGGTGGTGAACTTAACTTACTAGGAGAGAGTCGGGCCTCCGGATCACGGATTCGGTGGGATGCGTTTTTGGATATAGAAACACAAAGAAAAGTGCAATATTAGACTCGAACGTTCCAAAAAACTTGAGCTCTCGACATTTTTCGCTTTATTAAAGAACAAAAAATCTTTAAAAAAGGCATCTTCTCAAAACGGTATAAGCATATAATATCAATAATTCAATATAATTTCATAAATATAACTGGATAAACCAAGCTTTGATTTCCATTTTTCAGAATTGAAAGACATTGACTTATGAAAGTTTAAAGTTGAGCAATGAAAATGCACTTATATCAAACTCCTAGAATTCGCTGTTCGACTTTATATAATGTTTTGGTGTCGTTGCTCAACTTTTACGAACGAATATTTTTTAATTCTGAAAAAATTAAATACAAATTTGTTTTAATTTTGTTTCTTGTTTTTAGCGTTAGAGTCTAATATTGCGGCTTTCAATAAAGGCTTTTTAATAAAGGCTCGAGCCGAATCCACAATCCAGACCTCTCGCCCTCTCCTATTTCAATACGAATCGCAATTTTTTCAAATTCCTCGCTCAATCAAGAATCAAACGAAAACCTCACTGTGTAAACCATCACCACCAACCCGCATCTATCCTCTCCCACCTCGCAGCCGTCATCCTCTCAATCGCCACCTCTTACCACCACCTCCCCCGCACCGCCTCGTCCTCCCGAGGTCGTCGTCCCCTACATATATATATACTCACGCCAGAAATTCACCTCCTCTCTTTGACCGTGATGGCGAGCGCCGAGGTGGTTTACCCGCGGAGAGCGACAGCTGCACCGCGGCTCGAAAATAGCCACCGCGACGACGCAGGCAGGCAACCCCATGCCAAGGGCCGACGCGTGTGCTCGTTTTTCTACGTGTTTGCGTGGGTTGATATGCGGCGACGCTTGATTGCCGCTCGTGGAGGAGGACGAGGTTTGCCTTTTTTGGAGGGAGGGCTCGGTTGTTAGAGTTTTCGTGGACAGTTCTTTTTTTTTTTAGTGTGGATAGTGGTGCGCAGTGGTTTTGAGATTGCGGGAGGTATATAAGCTACTTTTAAGATTGATTTTGGTTTCAAGGGGTTTCGGTGGTCGGCGTGAAACGGTCGTTTTTTTTTTTAAATGCTTATTATGATTATCCCTGTGATCACACATTAACGTAGAATAGTTAAGATTTAAGAACGTAGAAAAACTTTATGAGAGGTCATAAAATTTTAGTACGATTTTAGCAGGTTTATTAAAACACCTTGCCTATATATAGCACGATAAAATGGATATAATAATGCGAAATATTATTAAACATAAGAAATTATCATGTAAGTAAGAAGTAGATAATTCTACGACAAATTCATTCCAAATTTTGTTCTACCATGGAAGCAATTGAATCTGTTGATTTTCGCGGTGCTCTGAAAATATCTATTTCTAAAATAATGTTTTCTTATACAC
>UCWB01005725.1:0-10137 GCA_900474355.1 Torymus geranii | reverse complement strand
ACCTTCAATGTATATCGTTGCTTGTATCATGGTATGTGTAAAAATCACTGTAAAAAATTCTTTAAGTTGACGTCAAACAAAATCTCCGAACCTCCTGGAGCCTTTTTTAAATAAACAACCCGCTTACTGTTTCTTGTCTGCGTGCCTTCCTTTTCTGCGTGGACCTCATATGCCCCGACTATTTAGGTTTAAGACTTTTTTATATTATAATCAACTTGCTGTTGACCTTTGTGAGACTTTTTGTAATGATTGTCTCGCTTACTGTCACACATCTGCTTAACTCCAATATAATCGAGAATTTCCAGACAACATAATAATACTTTTCATATTGACTCACAAGACCAATGAAAGAGAGAAATTTTCGAAAACTTGCAAGAGCGGGACAATAATTACGCAGAAATATTGTACTGTCTCGTACTCATGCTCTCGTACAGCCCTAATACGAACCATGCATCTACCACTACAATATTCGCTCCATATGTAGGTGCTGAAAAAAAAGTTACCGTGACACACCCGTCAGTCAACTATAAACCGCGTTTTATGCGCATCTCACACCGCATGAGAGATCGGAGACAAATACCTATAGTACACGCGTCGCACTAAAACAATTTTCGCCGACAGCCATAATCGCAGACGTACAGTCGTTGCCGCGCTTACGTGGTTCGACGGTGAAGACGATCCTTATCGCCAGGCTCTTTTTTTTCCTTGCCACTGATAATAATGCAATCATCGTACAATCTTACACGGGGCACCTATATTCATACGCGTATTTCTTATATTATTGTCTCCGAAACACCCGCGCGACTCCTTATTATAAAAACAAAGGTGCAGCAAAACGCGCTCAAAGAAAAAAAAACGGAGCGACACGCGCATAAATGACGCGGGCGCGCGCGCACCATCCAGGATCTCCGCGTAATTTCAATTGCACGGAGAGCGAGATCGCAAGAGTATATACACGTCTTCGTATATAGGCGCGCACCTTCTTCATCATCATCCGGGCCGCGGGTACAGACAGCCGTCGTGTGTAGTATTCATTCACAAAGCGGATTAGTTTTGTCACACGAGCGCTGGATGGCAGCAATCAGCGATAGAGGAAGCAAGTGAGTATATACGCGATTATAAGATAGATATAGGCGTTAGTTTCTTAGAGGACGGAGAAGCTCTTTATGCGGCCGGCTCGGGCGAATTGACGCGGGTCGACTGGGTCTGTGTATGTGCGCGATGTGGAATATAAGTATATTATTGTGATGGAACTGGAGCGCTAATGCGTGTGTCTTTTAAAAATGATTTTTAATGGATTTTTCCAAGTCTCCTCGAACAGAAAGTATTAAATTTATACAAGTTTACTTTCGTGATGGTAAAATAACAGACGTGAACAAAAATATTAAAATTGTGTGACAATAATGCAGGAATCACGCATAAATATGCAAATAATATATTTTATCGGAGGTGTGCATACATGTTGTATTGCAATGGATTTTGAGACAATGCTGTTATAAAATAAGGAAGAATTAGGTTTAGATGATTAAAGAAATCATGTCAATTGTGGGATATAAAGTAAGAAAGTATTGAAAAAAAAAACATAAAATATTTATCATAAGATAAGAAACCTAAACTACCTAAAACTAAACGTTAGAAAAAATTAATAAATCATTTCATATTTTTGTTTTTATAAAAAAAAAATATAATTCTTCGACTAAATAAATTAAATTTAATATTATTTCAAATGTTTGCAACAAGTTTAATATACATTACTACATCTCTAAAGAAAACAATTTAAAACAAATAAAAGATAAAGTTAGTCGACCACAATATTTAATACGACTTTTGAGAAACTATTATTCTCGTAAAGTGAAACTCACCTGTTGAATCTCAGTATGTAAAGGCACGAACGATAACGAAAATCATGTCTTCGCTTCCACGTCTAATGCCCTACTGACAGATTTATACGGTCACCGTTTATTTGTTGCTCTATTGAAATAACTAACCAACAATCGGACACTTGCTTTAAGTGCACACTTGCTCCACATTACTGCCAGTATCATTTCATTTTTTTCATGTACGTAAATTACAAACAACTTTAATAACGTAAAACATATTCGTAACAATTTTCACTGCTCTTCACTTCCTAGTTGTTCATAAAAGTGCCAATCATTTTATTCAATAAATATCTTAACAATTTGGTTACCAAAAATAAGAATTTTCAAGTTTTCGAAAAAAAAAACAAAATACCCAATTGGAAAAATTAATAATTTACAGCAACACAAATAATTCGCGCGAATTAAAGACAACTGTATCAATTAAAAACATTTACACAAAACGAGAGAAAAAAATCTTCAACGTCTTTGAAAAGTTTCAGACGACGGTGCAGGACAGGATGTGGCGACCGGGTACGACGGTGCAGGTGTTCCTGGGCATCCTGTCGGGTGTGCTCCTCGGCGTGACGCTCAAATGGTGGACGGCCCAGCCGTGGACGGAGCGTGAGCTCATGTACCTGCAGTTCCCCGGCGAGATCTTTCTCAGGCTTGTCAACTGCCTGATACTGCCCCTCGTCATCTCGAGCATCGTGAGCGCTAGCTCGAGCCTCAACAAGAGCGGTGAGTAGTCTGTGATATGTACTTATACGTTTATAGTATACAAGTCTCTAATATAATAGTTTTGAAGGTAATCGCGAATTTTAGGGAAATTTAGTTTACCGGGTTCGAGGGAGTTAACATACTTATGTTCGAGTAAAAAAAAAAATTTGATGAATTTTTTTTTATGATGTATTTTATTCTTTTCTGGTAACTAAAAAGGTTCTTATTGTTTTTTATTACGAAAAGAAAATAAAAAAATTAAAAATCGCTGTTACGAAAAATGTCCATAGAATGTATACAAAAAACTGTTTCTTTAGAATTATTAGTATCTGTAGAAAGAATGTTATGAATAAAAGTGTGAAATATAAATTAGTTAAATTGAATATGCAATTTGTTACTCTTTTTTCATATAGGAAGTATTGGTCTGAAAGCACTGTTTTATTATATCACTACAACGACATTGGGGATTACTTTGAGTGTTATATTGTCCCAAACTGTTCGGCCGGGAGAATGGGGTTCATCTGACGAAACTAATAGGACTAACATGAATCCAGAGACACACATCGATTTTGTCACCGTAGATACATTTCTAGACTTGTTAAGGTAACTTTCAAATAATATATTTGCCTTTATAAATTTAAAACTTGAATGTTAAAAGTATCTTTTTGTTTCAGAAATTTATGTCCAGATAATTTAATTCGAGCCACTTTATCACAGGTAGAAAATTATCTTTTTAAATAAATTATTTGTAAAATTACATACTTTTATTGACACAAAATGTGTCATGTTTGCTTAAATTTTAGTATCAGACTGTTTTGGTTCAACCAAAACAAAATGCATCAGGAAGAAAATTAGGTACGAAAAATTTTCCTTGGCTATCAATGTAATTACAGAGTACTAAGATTCAGACGAAAATTATAAACGTATATTTTTTAATACTTAAATTTTAAACTTAAAAAATTATTTTCTAGTTATCAAAGCGTACGACATGCAGATATCGCATCAATACACGTCCGGAACCAACGTCCTCGGATTGGTATTTTGCGGATTAATATTCGGCTTGGCATTGGGAACCATGTCGGAGGAGACGAAAAAGCCGTTGCAGGGCTTTTTCGAAAGCTTAGCCGACGTAACTGCCGAAATCATCGACTGGGTCATAAAGTACGCTCAATCAAAAACATTCGATAAACTAAGCTTTGCACAGCAGCGCATACTTTGAACGATTAAGATAGTGTAACTATTTTTGCGTAGGGCAGCTCCGCTGGCCGTGATATTTTTGATATCCGGTAAGATACTGAGATCCGACGATGAATCTGGGGGACTGGAAGTGGCACGTCTGGGAATTTTCGTTCTCACAGTATTTACGGGATTGATGATTCAGGCTCTGGTGGTGTTGCCGATGATCTATTTCCTGTGCACGCGCCGCTCGCCGTACCGAATAATTATGAAAATGGGCCCGGCGCTCGTTACTGCGTTTGGTACTTCGTCAAGGTGAAGTATAATTTGAATTCACTTGAATTGTTTTGATCGAGGGTGATAATAGTGTACACAGAAACAATTTTTAATTAATGATGCTGTGGATGTTTATGCCCTTTTTTGAGCAAATTGATAAGGTATGCTGATTTTATAAGCAATTCAATTTAGCTCAGATTTATATGTAAATTATAGTAATTATTCTATTAACGAATTCTTTTCCATATCGTCGGCTTGGTAAAAGAAGGTACCATCTCGGAGTCGGTTGGAAAAGGTACATAAATTCAGAATCTGCATGAAAAAGGTACCAACCCACGAATAATTCTTTTTTGTTCAACTTTAAGGAGTCAAATCAAATAAAACAAGATTTTTTTGATATTATGAGATTTATTTTTTTTTATAAAAATTATTTGATTGTACTGCATTTTATGCATTTTTGATACTATATTATCATTATTTTAAGGTTCGTTTTGAAACCCGAAAAGTTGATTAAAAAAACACTCTGTTCTCGAGCTGGTATATACCTTCTCTAATATAGGCTTCTGAATTCCAACCTCCTTTTTCCAACCGGATTCTGAAATGGTACCTTCTTTTACCAAATTCGTTAAAAAAAAAAATTATAGGAAAATAGAATTAATTTTTTTGTATTATTTTTTATTAATATTTTTAGTAAAAAGGAGAGAAATTTGCATTATACGAAGAAAACAATTTTACTTTTTCGAAACTTTATTTAGTATTCTAACGTTTCAATCCTTTCTCTCATAATGTATCCTTAAACACTATACTAGTACATAAATTTAGATATCATATATAGAGACTTTCAAAAGTACACATTGTCTCAAAGCCAATAATTAGCCATTTACAATCAACAATAATCGTTTCGAGCTTGAATCAAATCCTAAATCTCCTTTACGACTATTGTGCATTACTTATATACCAGACACTTAAATTATTGTGCAGAGGAATCAAATTTAAAATAGCTATATACAATCCCGCGTCAATCAGCCTTCTTGCACAATCCTTGAAACCGCTCTTTCTTTTTGTTTCTCCGCAACAGCACGGCGACGGTGCCGACGACGATCCGCTGCCTGGACAAGCTTGGCGTCGATCCGCAGGTATCGCGCTTTGTCGCTCCAATAGGCGCGACCATCAACATGGACGGGATTGCGCTGTACGAGACCATCGGCGCGCTCTTTATTATGCAAATGCGAGGACTCGAGCTGACGCTCGTCCAGACTATAGCCATCAGGTATATGTATGCGTAAAGGACAGGAGGAAGTCGGGAGAGGAGGGATATGCGCGGTTAATAATGAATCTTATCGTGTGATTGATAAGGCTATAATTAGTTGGAAAAAAGAGTTTATTTATAAATTGATAAATGATGATGGAGGAGGATATATATGGGTTGGTAGAATAGCGTGTCATCTTGTAAAAAATTAATGCGTTTGAGACTATAGGAAGTACTTTCTTATATTTTTAGGTGATCATTTTGTGTTTCTCTGCCTTATACAAAGGGCTTAAATAATATAGTTTGTATCATTTTAATTAATATCATAATTAATATTATGTTGTGCAATAAGGGAAGAAAATGAGCTAATTCAAGCGTGGATAAGGTGTTCAGCACATGAGTCGGGGTAGAGTGCTGAAAACCCCTCACCCGAGTCTGAAATAGCTATTTTCTTCCCGTGTTACGCACCGTTTTTTTTTTAACGAGAGCATGATAAGGCGTTATGGAGTTGAGTAGAAGATTAGGCATTTCGAGTCGTGCACAAAACGTTAATAAATATATTATCCCTCGCTACAGTGGGGAATAATGATAATTATTATTATCTTTTGCTTTTTCGTAGCATGCTCGAAATGCGCGATTTTCTGCTCAACTTACAAGCATGAAAAAAGGCTCGTTTGAAAAAAGATAATTTTATGTAGTTTTTAATAAAAATTTGTTTCCTATCAAAGCAAAAAATAAAATATATAATCAAAATTTTAATAGATAAAAATTCTTATAATTTTTTATTTTTTATAATAGGATTACTGAACAAATTAATAATTATGTCTTCCTGATTACAGCATCACATGCACACTGTCATGTATCGGAGCTGCTGGAATGCCGAGTGGCGGCTACGCCATGCTAATCATGGTGTTGCATTCTCTGGGCATACCGGCTGAAGATGTAGCGTTAATCATCGCCGTGGATAGTTTCGTGTAACGTATATTTTGTATAATATTGGTTAACTCTCAAAGCATGCAAAATTTTTCATTTTTGAAATAACATCATTGTTGATAAAAATATCATGGAGAATAATGAAAATTAATAAAATTTATTATCCTTCTTTTTTCAGAGATCGATTTAGGACAATGATAAATATTGTTGCTGATTCTTTAGGAGCAGGTATTATTAGTGAACTGGTCAAGAAAGAGAGAAAGAGATATGCTTGTCGAGTAGGTAAAAGCTATGAAATGGTTCACATGAATAGAAATATTGAATAAATTATTTTTTTAACTTTATATTCATTTAATTTTAACGTATTAAATACAGCAGTATTTGAATATATATATGAAAAGATTGTGTATAAGAAAATTAAAAAAACCACTTGTTTTTTTATGTAAAAAATTTTTATAATGTATATAATTGTATTTACAAAATAAGTTTTTAACACTTGTTATAAAATTAAATACAATTTCTTGTTATATTTACAATTATTTTTAATAATAGATCATGTGTTTGATATAAAATCAATAATTTCATTATTTCAACTACCTATATGTATACACTAGGATTTTTCAACAATATATCCAGTCAAAATATAGCCACCAAAGTCATTCGTCAAAATATCTGGATGAGTTCTGTCGGGTAAAATTTGATACGAGCGTAAAAAGTTTGAAAATAATCTAAGATTTATTACACTACTCATCTGTTTTAGCGCAAAATAAGTTTCTTGTAATAGTTCTCTGTGAGCATGATAGATAACAAATGGTCTGGATAATTTCACAAATGGTAAAAGAGCTTTAACTATGTTAAGAGGATGTTCTTTTGTACTGATAACTAAACTATCAGCTTTTGTGTCAGACATAAGTTGTATGGATCGCTCTATTTCAAGAATTTTTCTTGATTTTTTTGCAATTGGACCTTCTACTGGTAAATTTTCAATATTTTTTCTTTTTAAATTATTAGAATTTGTATTATCACATTTGTTTTCTTCAGAATTTACTTCATTGTTATCTACAGCATCTTTCACTATTTCACTGTCCTTTTGATCATCTATATTTGTTTTATTTTCTTCAGTGTCCATTTTATTCAATGCAATTTCACTATTAGCTTCAACTTTATTATTATAATTCTTTAAAAAGTCAAAAATACTGACAGCAATCAATCTTTCAAACTGTTCATCGGGAAAGTTCATAGCCCTCACAATAGGCATTTGTGGTAGATGATCTCCAGAGTGGAGGTAAAGTAACTTCCCACTAGTGTTCTTACCTATCCTAGACAGCATTCCTGCTGGAATAAGGCCAGCTGATCCACTGTCATACAATAAAAATGTACCATCTGCTTTAATGTCACTATAAGATAATATTTGAGCTAATGTGTCCATTCTCAAGTTATAAATTTTGGATGCATCTTGTCTTAAATAAATTTCTTGTAAAGATGCAATCGTTGGTTTATGCACAGAAAGAAATTGACAATACTTCTTCTCCTTTTTACGGATGTATTTCTCTTGTGAATACTCAGTCTTCTCGGTAAATGATGCATTGTTCTCAATGAGACTACTCACTATTTCTCGACCTGACTTACCAGCATCCCGAAGACCCAAGATATCATCCTTTGAGAGTTTTTGAGACTTTCCGTTGTCAAAAATTGAACGATTATCATACCCACTTGCTACAGTATTTTTTAAGTCTTCTAATGAGTCACTCTTTTCAGCAACAACCAAAGTTGAAGGGGGTCCTTTTTTAGATTTTTTTTCACCTGGAGGTGCAAGAACTTTGAATGTAGTCCAATAAGGTTTTCCTACGATTGGACTCATTTTAATTTCTTCTTTCCCTAAAGCCAGTGAACCGGTTTCAGAGACTCTGTAAACTTTTTTGTAATTCAATCTTTGTATAATTACATGGCTACCAATGGTAACTACTTCTTCTGGATCCATATCAGTCATTTTTATGAAATAAATAAAATTTGAAACTTAAAATAACAGATAGTAAACAACAGCACTGTGCACGCTTTTAAGGTTAGGACTATAAACACGTGCACATCTCTCGCCGCTTTGTGTATGTGCTAAAAATGAGTGTGTGTGCATGCGTGAGACCATATCGTCGAGTGCTGCCACTGCTCCCGCCACTTTATTTGAACACATTTGACATTTGCTGAGGTAATTGAGATTTTATAAAATACGTAAGTACTATATGCTGGTGGCCTTCTTATAAATTTTTGTCGTCAAAAGAGATAAATATAGTAATTATTAATTGAAAAATTAAATTTTATTTTTTACAGTTAGCTTTATAAATATAAGACAATAACTTAATACTAAATAAATCTGATAGTACCATTAATAATAATTCTTTAGTAAAAGTTTTCATTTGCTTACCATGTATTTTAAATAGATGATATTTTTAGATATTTAGAATATTTTCGTAAATTTACTATCTGTACTTTGTATACTTAAACATGCAAAAATAACGCTAAAAATTGAAAATATTTGAACACCGTTTGTATATGTGAATTGGGACTCTTATTGGAATGCTGTTGGAATTATATATAATTATATTGATGCTCCTTTTCTTTTCTCTTTGCAATGACAGTATAGCAGAAAAATGTCGAATCATTACAAAAACACTGTTGCTTTTTAGCACAAATGTTATTGAGGAAAAAGATCTTCAAGTGTGAATATTATTTACTCATCAGGAAGGGTCATTGTACATTGACTTAAAAAAAAGTAATACTATAGAGAAAACACTAGCTATTATTTGCTTATATGAAATTAAAAAATGTCGATTTTTTCTGAAGTTTAAAGATAAGCGTAAAGTATACACAAAATACGATACACTTCTTAGAAATAACAGAAGACTGTATTTTTTAAAATTGGTACTATATATGTGTTACATTTTGATATTCAACTTTTAACTAATGCAATTTTAGACGCAATAAATTTTTTAATTACAAAAACCTAAATAAAGCGATACTCTATCATATATATCTATAATTAAGTGACTCAAGTAGGTAATTCGGCCACTTTTCACGTTCTCTATCTCCAGTTATCCGAAAACTTAAATAACCAATGCCCGCAGGTTCCGCAAATATGAGAAAAATGCCTCATAAATCTTTTGGATTCAAAATCGCTTTTACGCCCCCTGTATCGAAAAGTATCGTTCCATACACATGCGAAAGATGAAACCCTCACACTCGTCCTGGAATCAAGTCGTTTGAGAATAATCACTAAATTTTTATTAACTTTCTATTCTCAATTTTCAGCAGGCCGCGCGTTTTATAAAGTCAAAAAAACAAGTATTTCGTTTATAGTCAAAATATGAGCTAAAATGAAAGTGATACGGGCGGAAAGATGAGGCCTTTTTCTTGAAATTGACGTGGAAGTGATATTAATTTTTTTTTTGTAATTTATAAAAGTTACTTTTGCGTCTATAATACACCCGATTCGGCCAATTTTTGCCCGAATTAGCGTTTAACGAATACGATTTTTCAACCCAAAATAAGCAGTTTTTAAGTATGTATATATGTATTGCTATTGTTGCTAATGTTCAAATAGCGAGAACAATCAAACTGCCTCAACAAAATTACCGATACTTTAAGTAACACAGGAATGTCAGGTTTCGTGGATTTCAATAGATAAATCTTTAAAAAGTTTTTATAAAATTTGAAAGTTAAAAATTGAAGTAAACGCAAAAAATTAATATTGAAGAGAAATTGCCTAGTAAATTTTACAAGTTACCATAGTAATTATCTCACAGACTACCCACATTAGCATTTTTACTATGTACTATAGTAATTTTTTGTAGGAAACCTACGAATTTTTCTGAAAAATCTTGTAAAACTTTCAATGTGGGCAGTCTGTGAGAGAATTACAATGGTACCTTGTAA
>UCWB01005724.1:0-10136 GCA_900474355.1 Torymus geranii | reverse complement strand
GCACCTAACTTTGCGCCAAATTGACTGATTTTAACGATTCTCATACCAAATTAAAGCTCTTTTCTTCTACTTTAATTGCTTTTTTGTGGAATATTTGTTGTTACCTTTAATAGCTTGCTATTAGTGGATCATCGGTGACTACTTTTTGTCCGTTTTTCCCATGTTAAATTCCCATAACAAAAATGAAAAGCAGCTTTCTGAAAAACACTATTCCGATTTCAATACTATTTTCATGCAGTATAATACCTATATAATAAGAAAACACAGTTGTTGGGGGTGTGCTTGAAGTTTGAAATTTTGCGATTTTACACCACAGTTAGGGGTAATAAATTGTAGAAGTCGACATATATTTAACTATAAATAGTATTTGTGTTTTATAACTAAATTTCGTATATCTAAGTTATTATTGTTACAGTTTATGATATCGCTTGGCAAATGTTTTAGATTTTACTGCTTCTAGAAATCGCAGAAAAGTGTTCGAAATTTGTTTAACATGGAAACATCTTAAATTTAAATGCCAATCTTTGGTTAGACGAATTAAGAATAGGAACAATATTATTAATAAATGAGCAGATGCTTTTTACTTATTACAGTAGATTTTATCATAAAAAGAATTATTAGTTCTGATTGATCGTAGCTTAAAAAATCGAATTTGATTTTAGCTTTTGATGCTAACAGTCAAAGAATCTTATGGAGGATTTTCTCGATAAATTTTTCTAAATAGTTTACCTTGAAATCATTATCGTTAGTTTTCATCCACTGATTTGGATGCCGCTGACTGTGTATCGCTTAAATTATTCGATTTACGACCTTCTGCACTAGTTTATTGCTACCACAATATTTTTCAAAACTCCTATCTGTTCAGATATATGTAAACGTGATTTGCATCTAGCTTCATGTGTCAGAGCATCAGAGAAAAGTGGCCCTTTTTTAGGGCACATGATATAGTATCAAGCCTTGCTCATACCTTCAGCGATTAGCGACAAGTCAGTATAAAGATACGAAAAAAAAACATTAGGATTGTGAGGTTAAACTTCAAAATAACTTATACAATTATGCAATTATAGAAGCAAGTATAGTTTCTTGAATAATATATCGTTTTGACTAACTAAATCAAAGGTTTAAGACTGTCTTAAACCTTATTTCTCAAAATATCTTATTTAAACTCTTACTTTAACAAATCTAAAGGTAAAAATTCGACCTCACACTCATTCCTTTTGTCCCTCGCCGCCACCACCACGCCAACTCGCTCATCCACGCGGGCGTGCTCACTCGGCCATCCCCGGGCACGCGTGATTATTTTACGATTATATTTCGGCCAATCTAAACGAGCGCGTTCACGAGCTACCCAGCTCTCGCTAATTATCCGCGTAACGGGAGGGGCGGTATGGGCAGGTGTGCGGCTTACAAATTGAACATTAGCTCGTACCCAGGCGACGCGCAATAGCTCGACCGCGATTTTATTATAGCCCGAAAATTCAGCCGTCGATCGGCTGCCCCTTCCGCTACTGCTGCTTCTACCGCATTGAAAATTAGGCCGGGCCATAACTCGCCTGCCTCCCCCCCAGCCGATCCCTTTATCTACGCGACTAGCGCACTTTTATCGCGCCCATTGACCCTTTTTTCGCGTGCGCCGCAGAGCCATTCCTCTCTCTCTCTCTCTCTTTCTCTTTCTCTTGCCGCTGGTGGTGCTGCACACTCTCGTCGTCCATTCTTCTTTCTCTCTGGTGAGCGAGCGCGTGTCACGCGGCAAGAGAGAGAGAAAGGGAAGCTAGAGCGCAGGAATGAAGAGGGCATTACGTACGGCCTTATCTCGCGCGCGGCGTGGATTTAGTGCGTGCGGTAATTGCGGCTGAGCCGGTGTTCGCTCGCTCCTCTTCTTCTTCTTCTACTGCTGCTGCTAGCGGCCAGGTGTGTGAGCTTCTGGTTCTCGTTTTTAGGACGCCCGGGAGGGGAGGTTTTGCGAGAGTGGCCGGGGAAATTAGCAGGTGGCGCGCGGGAATTGTTGCTTAATCTCGCGATTTAGGGATTGATTGAGGTGTCTTTGGTACCGGTGCCGGGGAAGAGTTATGGCGGACTAACTGGAACATCGCACGGGATATTTTGTAGGGTTATATATAAAAAGTGGATTTTCGGGTGAACTGTGACGGATGTAATTTTAGATTGGATCAATTATTGGATACAATTAGTATGATGGTAATGTATTTGTTATATGATATTTATTTTTTGTTTCTATTGGAGATAAAACGAAACGTAAAATGACGTTGAACTGTAGGATAAAAAGTTTTTAAATTTTAACAGAATAAAGGTAATAGTAAAAGCAGCTAAATGCGATCAAATGATAACTCCATTAAACAAATTCAATTAAATCAAATAAATGTTGGGAACTTCATTTCAAAACTAATTTATAACTAAAACGCATATCCGTTCGCTTTAAAATCCGAGCTACATTACTACATATTTTGCTGTTAAGTATTCTGTAACCAGAAAACAAATAATTCAGTTATTTTTGTCTACCCTAATTTAATATTCATTTATGAACATATAATTACATCGTTCTTAACGAAGTAAATTTGACAAATAATAAACGTAAAACGTAATCTCGATATTGTTGGAAAATGAGTTTGCCAATTTTAATACATCGCCGGTAAAATAATTACCAGCCTACATACTTGACATCACATTATCATCGCATTAATCGAAATATAAAATTCGATTATCCAATTTTAATTAAACGTCAGTCCCTTCCCTCCCAACCCTCGGCATAAATAATCATTATTATTTAACTTTTAATCATCTCGCGCATTAAAACAAACACCCGGCCTTTCCCGTTTTAATCACCGCGCGCAATCGCTTCGAAACACCTCGGGGATATAGCGAGCTAGCGAGCGGGAAAACGCACACACAACTGCTATATGCGCGCATGGGAAATTCTCTCTCCTGTCCCCGCGAGTGTCGTGATCGCTCCATCGGTAGCTACACTCCGCGCTTCTTATTTCCGCGACTGCAACTTTGCGCATTTAATTAAAAATTCAAATTCGCGATACGATCCCATCTGGGGGATAGGGCAAAAGTTTGCGTCTGGAGATCGAGAAAACAAAGGGAGCCACGTCGGAGAGATAAAAAGCCATCGGGGCTCTTTGTCTTTCTAGCCGCTCAGCGTTCGTCCGTTCCTTTTTTTCCTCTCTCTTTCTCTTGCTCTCTTGCTCTCTCCCTTGGCGCGTTTTAATATGAATTTTCACTTTGTGGAAGAGTGGCCGCGTCGAAGTTACTTTTATGCGCGAGTCGAGTGGAGAGAGGGTGGAACGGCCACTCGTGAGGAGAGCGTCTGCTATCTCGCGCGATGTTAGCTGCACCACGGGAGCGTTGATTTTGCGTAATTTTAATGTAACGTACACACGTGCCACTGGATGAGTGGAAAAATTTATCTAGTGGATGAGTAATTTTTCATCGTTTTATTCAGCTTTTTTTTTATACCTCATCACGTATGATCATCGTTTGCTCGAGACATTATTATTGAAGTAATATTGAAGCCAGTTATAAAGTTCTACATTAACTTTTCATCATTATAATTTTTTTAAAACGCGTACTATGCATTGCCGGTAATAATGACTGAAACATCCGGCAGCTCGTGAATCTGAAATATTCAAGGATTTAAAAAAGACGTAAAATGCATACACTCTGACATTCATGCTAAATGATTATTTAACGCAACGCATATTCCACGAGTGTGAAGAACGTAAAAGAATAATGCGTCCCCATCGATCTGCGCCTCGTGACGTCAAGATTATATTTTTAAAAGAAACGACAATTAGCACTGCTATTTAGCGCCGATGCACTTTAGCGCTAAATTTTTCACGGTGCATTAAAAATTTTCCCCAACCTCCGCCCCAGCGCGCCTTTGTTTTCCCGTTTAACGCTGTCGGAGAAAAAAGAGGACGAGAGCGAAGGACAGAGACGAGTGACACTTTTAACAGATGGAATCCTAAATTAAAGGACAGTCCATTTTTAAAATATAATGATACGACCCCCGGCTTGTTTTATTTTCTTACTTAATTGAGGCTAGCGGTAAAAATTGATACTTTAATTGATCTATATTGAAAGAATACCTATGACAGCCATTAACTCATATCAAATAGTAATTATTAGATTTTCTTTGCCAAACATAAATAATCTGCATTTATATAGTTTGCTAATAAATTTAATAATAAGTTCATCAGAAAAAAAATATATCGATCAATGCATTTGCATACCTTATACGCTTTAGTCAGGCTTCGCAAATAAAAAAAAAATAAAAAAAGGTATCGCCTACTGCAGTATATAAACATTATCCAGCTCATTTACCTAGTCTCACCTAATAATTCACAACGCTCAATTCTCCCGTTACCCTCCATATAGTAAACCCCGATACCTAAGAGCCCCGGCTCTTAACCTCGCGCGACACCCAACACTTTCATACCCCCCACGATCTCTGCAGCTCCTACTTACCTATACGCGCTGGCAGGATCAAAAGGAGAGCACAGCGCAACTCGACCGCACACGCCTATACATATACGAGTTAATCAACCCCTCACCTTCTTTCCCTCCACCCCTGTATGATAAGAATTGACGCGTGTGGTGACGGTGATTGTGGCTCGGCACGTAATATACACGCACATATCGCTGACGGATCGCACCGCGCCGAGGAAATTATTGCGCACGAGAGTGACTGAGAGCGATATATATATATATATAATATAAACGCGCGAGTCAAGAGGCCAATTCGCCCTTAACACGTGTATACCCCGCAGACAAAAGCACGCGGGCGTGTGTTAACGAAGCGACGCCCGTCAAAACGCGCGGGATTATACTGGTAAGAGAGAGAGGGAGAGATGTACACGCGCGAGCCGGAGATTCGCTGCTAAATTACCCGACACGAGAGCTTATGCGGCCCCACGCGTGTGTCGCTGATGAACCCGGCGGTTTATCGCAGCAGCAGCAGCAGAAGCGAGTGTGCCTGGAGGGTAGGGGTTACACGAAATACTTGCGCGCCGCGGGTTAGCTCGTTTAGCCCGATCGAGTGCTAATATTTGGGCTACACGTGTGCCTGCAAAGCAGGAGAGAGAGGAAGCGAGTGTGTGTGCGAGGATGCGAGAGGGCGAAAGTCGGAGGGCTGCGAGCGATTGTGGCGCAGACGGTTGGAGGTGAGATGCTGCGTTTTGGAAGGTATGAGGTGACTGTGGGCTTTTGAGTTTGAAGGATGGATGTAGAAAGAGGAAGAAATGGGAATATGCAGTGGTTTAGAATAATAAGTGGATAGTTTTGAGTATTGTCAGACCTCATACTTTATTTTCAATGCGAAAAGTATAGATATTATATGTATGGGTCATTTGCAACAAAATGGCAACTATTTTTCAGTGAGTACCGTCATTCTTGAATTTTAAAAAATGCATAAACGTCCTGTAATTTCAATTTTTTATAAGTTCCTCATAAAATACTTATTACTTACTTTCATATCACTAATAGATATTTTATGAAGAAGTAATAAAAATTGAAACCGAAAAATAGTTGACATTTGTTTGCAAATGACCCATATGTTTCTTATTTTTGCCATACGACATTAAATATTTAGCGTTTTATTATTATTTATAGTAGTGACCCTTTTTTAATGACTATTATAAATAGTATAAGCTTCACTTGATACCAAATTTAGTCTTCGACCAATTTTCTAAAGATTAAATCAAAAATCCATTCAGCTAAAACGAATAGGGTAAGTGCACCTGTGCCCGTCCATCTAAGCCCAATTAGCGGACACTTTTTCTTCTGCGATTAACGATTACAAAATGGATAATTTTGAACCTTAAGACAGCAATTGCAAAGTAAATAACTCGTATTGTAGGATACCATATTTATTAATTTAGAAAATTTTATTTTTAAGTTAATTTAAACAAAAATGTCCGGTTACTGGGGGGTGGCCGGTTACAGGTGCAACCATCTGACTACGGTTTACCGTGACTTGTACTTGGGTGGATGACTACTTTCTTGCAGCAACAAAGGTTCTTTTAATGGTGTTTTTCGACAGGTGGAAGAGGATGACCTGATAGTCTGAATTGTTTTTTCTCGAAAATTCTCAAGTTTGAGTCTCCTACCTGCTTCTGGTGGGGGTTTCTCCTCGCGAGGTTTTCATTAAACCACGTAGGGATGCCGGCCGTGGGAAAATACGGGAGCAGTTTAGGGTGAGATATAAAAGTTGGGCAGTAGATGAGATAGGTTTTCCTTTTCACGAAAATAATGGTAGAATTAAACACCTCTATGAATAGTAAGATACAAAAATACAAAACAAATATAAATAAAAGGATAATGATTTCCGCCTTGAACAAATTCAGTTGCCCTGCGTAATGATGTAATACATCATCCACAAAGTTTCGAGGCAAAAAAACGACGACACTTTTGTTTATTTTTGAAACGAAATTTGGTTAATTGTTTTTATTTTTCGTTCCAAAAATAAACAAAGGTGTCACCGTTTTTTGTCTGAAAACTTCGTAGAACGATGTATTAGAGGATAACGCAGGGCAAGTCAATTTGTTCAAGACGGAAATCATTATCCTATTATTTATATTAATTATTTTGACATGTTCTGCCGATAAAACAGGGTTAGTGGTAAAGTAGGACTTCTACACCACCTTAATAAACACCACTGTGAATAGTAAAGAAAGGAAAACAAAACAAATTAGAATAATTTATATTAACTTTGGTAATGCCAATAATGACAATAGTATAGGAAAAATATATTGTTTCTTCTTAAATTTTTTTATATTGGCTTTCAATTTTTCATAATTTTAGTCAAATTTAGCAATGTATCAATATTGACACTTTCATAACAGCAGATTTTATTCGCTTTAATTTTCAGTCTACCGATATGGGCAGGTGTACTTATAACAATCCTAGATACATTTACTTTCTTATTCTTGGATAAATACGGACTGAGGAAACTCGAGTTTCTATTCGGATTCTTTATATCTGTAATGGCTGTGACATTTGGCTACGAGGTAATAGTCAAAGATTCAAATAATGTTTGACGTATGGTCCTAAAAGTTATTCTGTATTTATAACATTTTAATACTTGTAGTACATAAAATCAGGACCTCCACAAGGTGAAATTATGAAGGGGATGTTCATACCATGGTGTTCTAACTGTGATACAAATGCATTATTGCAAGCTGTAGGAATTATCGGGGCAAATATACAACCTCACAACTTATATCTGCATAGTGCGCTAGTTAAAGTAAGTGAAAAACCTTATTTACCTTTAAATGAAACATTCATTTGTTCTTGTCCATCAATTTTAAAATTGGACTGATCCATTAATAGCAGTGTGTGCATTTATAACTTTAGTCCCGAGATATCAATCGAAGAGAGCCTAAGAAAGTGAAGGAAGCTAACATGTATTTTTTCACGGAGGCTGCGATCGCTTTATTCGTATCTTTTCTTATTAATCTATTTGTAATGGCTGTTTTCGCACATGGATTGTACAACAAAACCAATTCGGATGTTGTAAGTAGTAATTGCAACTAGTAATTCAATCGATTAAAGTTTATTGAAATTTATAAATGAATAAAAATGTTTGGATTTCAGTACGAGATTTGCGCAAGCAACAATTTTACCATAGGAACCGATGTATTTAAGGTAAATTAACAATTATTAAACAACGGTGGCATTAACTATTTTCTAGGTAAATTTTAAATCAATTTACGATGTCACAAATCACTCTTTCTTTTCAAATTCTAGAACAACAGCCAGATATTCGAAGCTGACCTCTACAACGGTGGCATCTTTCTCGGTTGTCAGTTTGGTTTCGCGGCGATGATAATCTGGGCGATCGGTCTGCTGGCCGCGGGTCAATCGTCAACGATGACCGGCACCTACGCCGGACAATTCGCCATGGAGGGCTTTTTGAATCTGCAATGGCCGCGCTGGAAGCGAGTTCTGCTGACCCGTTCAATCGCCATTGTGCCGACGTTCTTTGTCGCCTTTTTCACGAGCATCGACAGGATGACGTACATGAACGACATCCTCAACGTGGTGATGAGTCTTCAGCTGCCGTTTGCCGCGTTGCCCACGATTGCGTTCACCAGCAATATGTATATCATGGGAGAGTTCAAGAATGGCAGGTGAGGATTAGTTTGCGCTGAATCTCTTTAAAATTTTTCCCGATTGTTTCATTGAAAATTATTGTTCAGTAACCTTTTGAAAGGAAGTTGGAAAGCGGGAATAATTTATTATTCCAAATTAAAACACTATTTTTATTTCATTTTATTGATAAGATACGAGTCTGATGGAAGGATAAATCCATGAAGAAGTATATCCTATACAGTTTTGTATCAATTAATATTCTATAATGATACCACTTTTTAATGCTTTTAGGTTCAATAAGATTTTTTCTACGACTCTAGCATTATTCGTGATAGGAATCAATATTTATCTGGTGGTTTTATTAGTATCCGATCTTGTCGAAAATACGTTAACTCACGGACAAGGCATAACCCTTATAGTATTCGCCACCCTAATTGGAATATTTTATGTGGCATTCTGCCTGTACCTAATTATTTACTTGGCTATCGGTATGGGAGCAACATGGCTGAAAAAATTTGAGGTTTGTATATATAAACTACAAAAATATTACTGTTATCGTGAACTACTTAATTACTTTCTTTTACATTACAGTTCATTTCCAAATACATTGGCGGACCATCAGAAAGAACTCTCGGGATAGATTTCCCATCAATGTGAAAATGTATTTTTATATTATATAGTCCAGTTGGATATATCAATTAAGTATTCAATAACTGCCTTTCCAGGAACTAGCATACGTACTCTTTAACCACTTATTTTTAAGAAAATATTATGAAAAAAAAAGATTAATAGAACAAAATATGTATAGAACTCCTAAAACATTCCATTTACAGTGGAATTGTTTATAATTTATGATAACAGTGATACACAATTTTTTATACATGTATATTTTTCATATTTTACAACTGCCATATTTTTAAAATGAAACGAAATAAATGTAAATACTACACTGTAGAAAAATCATTAAATCTTTCATTTTCCTGCGGTTAAACGAGATTTCTTGAAATTGTACGAATTGCCAATATATGTAATCAATTGGTTCATTTTTCAATGTTTCAATTTGCATAATATAAATTTAAAATCATGCTAAAAATTCTGCATTCGTGTTCGACAAACGATATTAATAATTAATGTATTTTAATTTATCAAGATAAAAAATGACGTTAGCGCTATTATAACAAGGAAATGTACGAATAAATTAATATCAATCGCGGCTTTGTTTAAGACTAAATAGATCCGATCGAAACTCGCTATAATCATTCGTAACGCGAACTTTGACAAAATTCCTCCACACCACATACCGAAACTGTTTCTTTCTTCCTTACATCCGGCCTAGCGAATGCCATCTATCCCGTTGCCGATCGTCGTTTCTAGCCGCGTAATATCAGAGCTAGAGCCCAAAAGGATATCGTAGACGGGAAGTAACGGCCGGTAAAGTCTGTTCGACACATGCGCGCGCGTACCTATATACGTATACGGCCAGGCAGGATAATGATTTACATCTACGTGCTCGCTCATCCTCCGCGCGCGTATGAAATATTAATGGACCGCGCGCTATACACAGGTACATAATAACCATTGACGTCTCTGCTTGACGCCCGTATACAGTCCGCGCAGCTCTCTTTGTTGAATTTATGAATGTGCGCGTATGTGTGTGTATGGGATGCCGCTCTCTCGGCACGCGGACTTGCGGAAATTCAATTAAGGTGTATATGAGCGCGAGCATTCAGGGATGGTTGAAAGGTGGGAGGTGCCAGCGCGCCATGGCAGGTGGTTATGATGGTTGACTGGAAAAGGGGGAGGTTTACGGGTCGTTTGTCTACTCGCAGGTGCCGCTTTAGTATGAGCTTCGGGTGAGTTGTGTCGAGTAGAATATGTTTGCGCCACTCGAGCAGTCAAATTAGCGCGATATATAGCTGACGTGATTTTTCCAGTCGAAAGAAATACATATACATATGAGTAAATCCGCCAAACTATCACACTTTTTTGGTCAGAAAACTGGAAAAAATTTTTTTTAGGAGCAC
>UCWB01005723.1:0-10138 GCA_900474355.1 Torymus geranii | reverse complement strand
AAGACGAGTTAGAAACAGCATGTTTCGACGCTCGCGCGCCGCGCTGGGGCAGTTGACGCGAAACGCCTCATATACACCCGCCCACTCTGCTCGTTATTTCTCGCATTATTTTTAGAAAATTTATAATGTGTCTTTCGCGCGAGAGCTGACGAGCCGCCGCGCGAGCGCGCTTGATTTATTTATATTCGGTGTGTTGTACGATGATGACGGGACCGATGGAGGCGCGCGGACGAGATGCTTCGATCGGAGGGACGAGGCGTGTTCGCCGCCGCCGCCGCCGCCGCTGTCTCTCGAGTGCGTTAACGACGAGAGGCAATTTTAGTGACTCTGAAGTTGAAGAGGTAGCAATTTTAATTATTGCGCGAAGTGTATTAAAATTATACGTGCGTACGGATGCCTCGAGTTATTTTGTTATTCAAAATTATAAATTTTCTCATTCTGTAGTCGTATGAAGATAATTTTCTTTCTTTTGTACGTAGTTGAAATATATTAATAGAAAAAGTAGAAAATGAGTTAACATGTATTTTTGTCGTACTATATAGAGACATCTTAACTACTTTGTTGCTTAATGTTTCGAATAATTTATGTCCTAGCAGTCACGTAACGGCCTCTTCAATCTTCCCGGAGAAAAGATAAGGAAGTCGAAACCGTCATACGCCAATGACACTACCTGTAAACGTCGTGTACCTGCCAATACCCATATATAATTTCGAAAAATATCGCCATGCCTGACGTCGTAAAATTAATTATAAAATTAATCTTAAAAGTAATTACATAATGGCTCTGTGCACGCATGTATGAGACTCGGATTATCGGGAATGGATTGCGAGGCATAAATGAAGAGTAATACTTCGTCGAATAGTAACATATTTATTACAGCAGCAGTAATAATAATGGTTTTTATTGGGTATAGTTGACGTAGGGCTGCGCAAGAGCAAGACAATACAATATTTCTATAATTATTGGCTCGCTCTTGTAAATGCTTGAAAATTTTTCTCTTGTCTTGGTCTTGTCAATCAATATGAAAAGTATTATTGTCATATCTAGGGGGTTGCATCCCTGTTATTATGATTATTTCGATAAATTATTGCGATTAGAAAATGTTAAGTTATTTTCAAGACAAGACAAGATTCTTTACATTCTCGAAGCCACAATATTGATATTGTATTGAAAACTGTGTAGAAATATTGTATCGATTATTGTCTTGAATATTGAGGCAAGACAATACAATATCCAGATTAATCTTGCTATATATCGTGCAGCCCTATAAGTTGAGATATTAAAGTAATATTTCCTCGCAATATAACGATTAAAACTCTACAGACCCAATAATACCACGAATCTGGTCGATTAACTTTATATACCATTACAAAGATGTAACGAAGAAACAAACACCCCGATTACGTAAAAAATGAACTATACATCCATAATCCATGAGGCTACATCGTCCTCCTATAATCGAACGACGAATAACATCGCAGGGCTGCAGCGAAGAAAGTTTCATCGCGTGCGGCTGATTCCCGATCCCGGGGAGAGCCAGCCAGTCGCCTGTCCCGCTTTTGACCCCCTTCATTAGAAACCCGCTCTGTCCGGAGGCACCTTTTATGCCCTCGTCTCATTAACCGAGCGAGCCACTTCTCTCTCTCGCGTGTAATATTTTTTCACTCTCTCCTTTTTTTTCGTACTCGCCCCCTTCTGCACCTGCTATCGCGTGCGCGTCGCTAAATTCCAGGCGCACGCGTCACAGTCTCTCCTCATGTGTGTGTGTGTGTCGTCGCACCTTCCGCGAATCGATTAGCCGGGCGAAAAAAAATTCCGATCGAAAGTGGCGGAGCGCAGTTGACCCGCGCGTGATATTTGGCATGCGAGTATCGTTCTAACGATCCGCGTTCTAATCGTCGGCGCGGGGGAAGATTTCGATTTTTAGTAATTGCCGGTGTGTGATCGATGGCAATTTCGGATGCTCGTGTTTTGGTCTATTGTTTTTCTCTTGTGCGAGGGTTCGGGATGATTGAATGATTGGGTGAGATTATTGGTTTTTACCGGGTATATGTAAATGGTCCAGTTGTATAATGCAATTTAGAAAAAAAGAACAGGTTGGGAGGTTTGGGTTGTTTATAATAATTATGTATAAAACCTTGAATTTTTTTTCTTTTTATGACCTTTAGCAACTCACAGCAAAATGCTCTTATATACTACGTGAATTGCAGCACTATTTCTTCAAGTCGAACTTTGCACTAGTTAATATTGCAAGCGCGTATGCGAGGATTTTCGAGGGTCGCTTGTAGTATATATACACGACGAAGTCGTACGGATTAGGCTTGACGACTAATGAAAAGCGATATAAAAACGAGCTGCCGGGGCGTGAGCACACGGCAAGCATTAACGTGCTTGTTACATCAACGGTAAATCTCGCCCGAATCGTAAAATGCGCGTCGCTCTTTTTCCGTCTCTCGAAGGCGCGTGCGTTGCTCTTTTCCAGATCTTGACCCTTGAATATTCTTTGTAGTGTAGCTGGTGGTTTATTAAAATTCGAAAAAGTGTGGAAGGTAGTGAAATATTGGATGAATTACGATTCAAATAGATTTTCAAATATAATCTTATAGAATTAAAAAATCATTAATAAGATATATTAGTAGTAATAAATTCAATAAATACATAAGGAGTCGCTAATGTAATGAGACATTTTACAAAGACCATTGTCTCATAATGCGCAACTAAACTGTGGTACTCCTCCCCGTGAAATAACAGTAATAGAACACACGAGGAGAACTAGAAAAAGATGTACAATATGAAAGACGTGTCGAAAGGAGGATTGAAAATTTAATGATAGCTTTTGAGAATTCCGTGTCCTTTAAAAGCATTTTGGAAGTGTACTATTAGTACATTATATGCAATTACCGTTAGTTCAAAAAAATCCCGTATTACATTAGTATACTGCCAACATTTTAAAGCTGTAGTTATTTTGTGACGATACTTTAATGCATGTTCTCAAATCCAATGACAATATAATATGCAATCAGTTGGAAAAAGCTATGTAGAATAGAAATATTAAAAGGTAAAAATATGAAATAAATATAGTATGTGCAATATAAATTTTGATTATTTTTTAAAATAAATTACACTATTTATTATTATACGGAAATTTAAACAATCATTAAAATATCGTAAACATACCATGACAAGTTCACATTTCTCTACAAGAACAAGAAAACAAAAAATATTATTCTTTAAAACAATGTCTTCGACTCTTACACGAATAATGAGCCTATTTTACGATTGAAGTACACTGAATGTGAACAAACCGCATTGAAAAAAAAACGAAAACTATGTAAAGGACACTAATAATAATACAGGAAAGGCTATTCAAATTTAAATAAAAATCCGAGTGAGCATTACCGCAGCGTTGAGCATTTAGTTTTAGAAAGATAAAAACACTTTAAGAAAGAAAATAAAACAGAAGAAGAAAAAACCACAAGCGCGTTAAATATTTCTGGAATGTTGCATTCGAGTGTAATAAAAGAGAATAGCTGTTTTTTGCGCTCCCCAAGTATTTCTTAATATTCACGTACCATATATTCACCTATAGAAATAAGCACAAATAAAAGAACCATTGCGCAAACAAAAAAAAAGAAATATTGCAAAATCCACATAAATTTTCAACCAGCCTATCTACGTTATCCCCAGACCTCGCACACCGCACGCGCGATATCTAATAAGAGAATTACGAGAAAGAGGCAACAACAACAACGCACAGTTGGCGATTCGCATCAATCACGGATCGGGCGGCCCTCTCGGATGTATTTGCGCAGAGAGCCAGCAGCAA
Source organism: Torymus geranii (assembly GCA_900474355.1). Taxonomy (NCBI): domain Eukaryota; kingdom Metazoa; phylum Arthropoda; class Insecta; order Hymenoptera; family Torymidae; genus Torymus; species Torymus geranii. Next base: position 6,312 of record UCWB01005723.1, on the reverse strand, counting down.
CAGCAGCACGCCGGGGATTTAGCGCCGCGGAGCGTGTCGGCGTCGACAGTTCGTTTGAGCGCAATTAGCGTCCCGCGTCTGATAGCAGCAGCCGCGCTATCAAACGCCCCGATCGCCGAATGGAATTAACTGCGCGCGCGCCTCCGGCAAAAGAGAGCGAGAGATATATAGATGGGAAGGTAGCTGGCGAGGGTTCGATTAGGAATGCGGTGGTGATTTGGCGTCAACGTAATTCATTTAATTTAGTCTTTTTTATTAATAATATATGCGGGCGCGATGTCGTTCTCATGGTTATACGCGTTGTTGCTTGAATTATAATGTGTGAAGTGTACGAGAGTGTAATTATTGTCGATTCAGATCTTGTAGAATAAACATATAATTTAAGTATACAGGGCTGACTTGAATGCGCAATAAAAGCTAGAACCGCCGGCAGTAAAAATCTTGCGTGAACCGATATGCCTTCCATTCAACACTAATAACCCAAAACTATGCAACAATACCTCGAAAAATTGTATAACAAAGCTACTGCTGCACCATTCAGCTACGCGGCCAACACACCGCCACTCGATCCGACACTCGGCCAATAAAGGAAATCTGAAGGATTACGTCGTGCGCGATCTCTTCGGGAAGGGGACCGAACTCGCGCGAGATGTCGACGACTCCTGCGGCCACTCGACGACTGCAGGAGATCCTCTCGAGGCCGAGAATCGATACCTCGAGAAGTGTGCACAGGGGGAGATAGGGAGAGACCTCTTGACTTCCTTCTCGATCTCCGATCGCGAAGGGTGCAGCCGTCGTGGTGTTCGATTCCATTTTTCGACTTTTCTTGGGGGGTTCTATTGGATTTAGAACGCGAGCCTCTTTTCACCATTGAAGTGGGTATGTGGTTGATTTTCTGGTTACCTTATTGACCGATGTTTAGGAGTATTGAGTAAGAAACTTAATTGTATGAAAGTCAATGTTATTCACTGATACGATCGAGAATAGAATTATCATTAGATTATTTATAAATTAAATACAAATGTATCGAGAGCAATCTATATTCAAATCTCAGAACCGATATCTTGAACCATCTAAGAAGCCATCGTCGAGCAGCAATCGAAACCCGCACCACCTTTCACACCAATTACACCACGGTACAGTGCGGATCTTCCACTCGGCTTCCCCATTGTCCAAATTAATGATTATTTTTCAAACTTTTTTAAAAAGTAGAAGCGCCCCCGCGCATTTACATTATAATTACGCGATTACACTCGCCGCGACTCGCCTCAAGAGAGAGCTTCTCTCCGGGCGATTAGACTCGAGCTCCTTCTCCTCGCCGCAATAAGGCGGTGCGCGCCGCTCGAGTTTTATGAATATTATTTTCCAGCGACCAGATGTCTCTCCCGATAAAACGTCATTACCGCCGGCGTAATTAATGACGTCTCCGGAGCCGAGCGAGCGAGCGCAAAAAGCAAGGAAGACGCGAATGAGTGGGGGGAAAGAGAGTGTATATATATATAGAGAGAGAGAGACGCGAAGGGTGAGTCCTATCAGATAAGAGGCTGCGGGAAAAGCGTCACGACAGGGCTCGCGGCTCTTCCTCTTTCTCTATCTCTCTCTGTAAATGGTGCTTTCAATGTACTTCCCTATCGCGCTCTCTCACTCACTCTGTCTTTCTCTCTCTCTCTCTCTCTTGTTTATCTTCTCTTCCTCTTTCCGCCGCACCCGTGTGTACGTATGTACACCTACAGACGTACGTATATATATCCAGCCTTTACACGATGTTATTTTTTTTCTATCTTTCCCTCGACATTGTGCTGCTTAGCCGCCATAAAATGTACATGAAATTACGAGGCCGCGCGGCTTAAATACGTCAATAAAAATGGTAATGTTTAATTTATTTTTCTCTCTCGTACGCTGACGCGCGCGCTCGTTCGCTTTAAAAACGCATTTGTAAGCATTTATTTTCATATTAAATGAGTGATACGGTCTGATGGAATTTTAAACTTTGAGCATTGTAAGAAATACACACTGTATTTAAAATTATCCTTATATTTTTACGTTAATGATTTCCTTTCAAATACATTGTCGCATCATCTATATGTATTCAACAGCGTATTTTTTATCATTATCCACAAATCCGATATACTTATATATCGCAAAAAATTGAGGAACATCGCTATTCACTTTCCGTCCCGCGTTCGAAAATAATATATAATTTCCCTACGTCATCGCCTTCTTATGTTATACCGTGGATGAAACATCTTCTCGCAGCGACGACAATACGCGCGTGAATTACGCGGCAAGAGTGACTGGGTAATTTCGAAAGCAGAGAGAGAGGAAGCCGACATTAGCGAGCGAGTCGCTTATTCGCGCATTGATACCCGAAAATTCGCGCGAGAGGTTATGCGCGGGGGGAAGAAAGGCCATCATTAATATTACTTACCGCCCGGTTCTCGGGTGCGGAAGGCAGCGAGCAGACTTGTCGAGCCGATTTTCGCGCGAGGTATGGGTATATAGGAGAGGGAGTGTGGATGAAAAATGCGAGAGTCTGTTTTAGCAGACGTTACACGCGTTGGGAGCCTGGTAATTTGTATCAACTTGGAGATTATTTTTGGGATTTCGTCTATATACACAGTGGAGTTGAGGAAGTGAGAATGGAGAGTGTATTAAGGCGAAGACTCATTTGTTATGCATGTCGCTACAGTCAAGTCACAGATGTGATGTTAATTAATCTCATGTAATTTAGTCTGTCAACTGGTTTCGATATATTTAATTACAAGTTCCAAAACAACAATGTTGTGTTCTAAGTATTCAATAAAATAAAGAAACTATTCTATACTTTTTAAATAAATAACCGGTTTTTTAACCGTTCTTCCGTTTAAAGACAAACCGACGCGCAGAATCCTCGCGACCGAGATTTAATTAGCCGGAGTTGATGTACAACGAAACGTCATAAATAACTGCGGGCGTACCGCGCGCACGCGTAATCTGGCAGCGGTCCGTCGGCGCAACACCGGGAGCTCCGAACGGATTAGCATAAACAAATCATCAGGATTTAGAAAGGCGAGAGGAGAGAGAGAGAGAAAAGGTCGCGCGCCCCGTCGTGTCAAAGGAGACGCACGATTAATAATCCGAAAATCGTGAAATTAATCAGATCCCGCGTCCCCAGCCCCGTGGTAGTAGCTTCTCGTAATGATTTCGTTAGCGTTTTAGCCGTGTCTTTATGTGATTCTAGTTAATCAAAAGATAATATGTAGCATAAGATAGTTAAATAGTCAATTATTTTTTATTTTTGTTATTATTTAGAAAATGTAAGTGAATTAATTTAATCAATGAAAGACTGTAATCATTTTTTATAATTAATTCTTTATTTATTTACGAAATCCAACAAAAATTTATCCCCATGAACAGCATAATTTAATTTCTTGAATTTTCATGCCCTCATTTTAACATTAATCAAATGGTTTTACAACCTACATCCCCCCACCGCTACACTAATTGGCCCCAATCAGAAGTCAACCCTTACCGCCAGATCCTCCCGCGTATTTACCATTTCCGAATGCGCGCCAAGCGTAAATCATCGTTATCGACGTTTCTAGCACTGTCATCCGGCCACGACGAGTATAGCACCGCACACATCAGCCCCAGGTATATATCCATCGGTTTTTGGTCAACGCTCGCTCTGACTCCCTGTGATCCGTACACGGGCCGGCCGCGCGCGGAAATCCGACGTGAAGGGCGTAACGCGCCTCGCTCGGTCCCGATAAATCAGCATTAAGCGTTCGTATACGCGAGAGCGAGTGAGCGCGCGCGTCACGTTTCCAGCGAGCGGGCGCGACCTGACGCAGTAATGCCCGCATGATTTGTACGCGCAGGCCAAACATCGCGCGTCGCCCTCTCTCTTTGTCCCGGGGCTGTAGTATGAGAGAGAGAGAGGAAGAGCGAATCGGCCTCTGATCCTAACCACTTGTCACTTTACGCGAGGCAGATCATCGTCGCGACGGGCCCGTCCATCATTCGGGGATTAAATCATTCCGAGTGCGCGCTCGTCAGCCCCCGCTCTGGAGAGAGAGAGCAAGTATAGCGCTCTAAAACACTTTGCGCGAGTTCGCGTGGGTGTATGTAGCACGATTCGCCTGGATTTCCCGGATTTTTTGCGGCCGAACTTTGTGCATAGAGTGCGACTGAGGCGAGCTTTTTTTCTGGTTTGAAGAGCGAAACGGTGACTGGCTGGACGTGGGGGGTGGAAGGGGGTTGTTGTAGTACGTGACGGCCGACTGGCTTTTCACGCTGGATAAAGGTCGCGCGTTCAAGCTCGAAAGCTAACGGATTTTGCTTTTTCTTCCATTGTCTTTGTGTTACAGTTCTACAATGCGAAAACTAAAATGAAAAATTGTATTCATTTTTTTTTAATGGAAATAAATAGTAAAGCTTGTTATTAAATATCACACACTCTTTGCTTTCCACCTCTATATTGCCAATTCTTCAATAACCCGTCAAATATTCCAAACGGACGATCGTCCACCCATCCAATCATTCAAATTCATTCCATTTCCATTCCAATTCATTCGGCTGCACGATGAAAACCGTCACCGTATATAGCTCTATACACTCTCCCTCTCTGAACTTATTACTTGGCGCTTTCGCGCTCACCCATCAGCCGCACACTCGCGCATGATGCAACGCCTGATCGCGAGAGGTAAATTAATTCCCGCCTCTCTCTCTCTCTCTCTCTCTCTTTAAATCTCTGGGCACCGAAAGTGAGAGCGAATAAGCTGCTCTCGCAAAGGAAAAAAAGCAGGAGCCTGCCGACTGGGCGTATCGGCTGAAAACGGACACTTTGAATGGGCGAAAACGTTATTTCCAATTCAGAGGCGGCCGGCAATGACCGAACCTTCTCCCGCTCTCTCTCTCTATTTGCTCGCTCGCTCTCGTCAACCGGACAAACGCGTATTGTGATTTCGGGCCTTTGACTGGTCGCACGCTGGACACACACACAGAGGTGTGCGAGAGAAAGGGTACGGACGAGCGAGCAGCCTGAATATTCATGCGCGGAGAGAGAGGAGGGTGGCTGGGGAGGAAGAGAGGCGATCGAGCTCGTGCCCCCGGACGAAATCGGACTTGTTTTCGACTGACACTGATGTGAACCTTTGTTTATCCGTCCCACCCCCTCTCGCTGCTGGCTACACACCTCCCCCGTTACTTGACGTTCGCGCGCTCTTTTCGAGCCAGTGTTATATACTACTCTGCGCTGCTGCGGTGTAGCAGCACACCTTTTTGTTGCTGCGAGGCTTTTGTTGGCCCGATAATGTTGTTAGCCAAAAGTCATTTCGATCCTGACTTGCTAATGTGTCAATTACTAAATACTTTGGGATTTTAAATGCAGCGAGTTTTGATTGCAAAGTCGTGTCGAGAAGATTGAAAATAAAATTTGTTTTTCTTTATTTCAATATAATCTTTAGTATATTATTTTAAATCTTACCTTTCGAGTTGCTTCACGATGTCCTCGTAGACTGTCCGGCAGTTGTCCCAAACCGCGCCAGATCTAAAATAAATGATATAAAAGTTAATAAATGTATTTAGAAATAATTCACTTCAATATTTCCGAACAAATTATTATTTAAAACATTTACTGCCACGTCTACTTCATTTATGCGTGTTTAAGTTATGGGGCTGGTTATTGTTAATCAATAAAATATTACGTAACAATAATTACGTTTTTACCCGTGATAAACTAATCTTAAAACCAAATTATCTCATCATCTGAGGGAACCTAATTCGCATGCCACCGCGCTTGATCAGCAGTAGCCAAGTGATTAGCGCGTTTCGCCGACGACGGGAAAAGGGACATTCGTTTGCGTATACGAGTGACACGAGGGCAAAAAAGCTATTAGGGTGCGCAACGCGAGACAAGAAGACGAAAGCAGCAGCAGCAGCAGCAGCCAACGACGACTTGATTAAGACTCTTTTCGGCACTTGGCCGTGGCTCCTCTAGGTGTCCTTTGATTCGATTGGCTTTGAAGTCGCGCGCTGATTAAAAAAGAAACTGGCCCCGCGTTTAAATGTGCAAACAGCGGCAGCGCGCGATCGCGAAAAATTCGTCTCCCCGTCTCTCGTGTTTTTTCAATCATGAGATCTTGAAAGCTACCGTTTTCCTTTTTAATTTCTTGCGCTCGTTGAAGAGAATTCCCTCGCTTATTAGAGTTGACTTTAAGACGTTAAATTAAGATGGAAAATTAAAACGAGTCGACTGTGATGTTGAGATCATTTTATTTCAGGAAAATATAAGTGGAAGGTCGACTGAATGAGATGTGGTACGAGCAAGGT
>UCWB01005722.1:0-10140 GCA_900474355.1 Torymus geranii | reverse complement strand
GAATCGAGCGGAACAAGCGGGAAATGTTTTTCCTCGCTGACGGATAAGCTCGTCCTGGCGCTGTGACTTCGTTATCTGTGGAAATATTTGAGGTGCTCGCGCAAAGGTGACATTTTGCTGCCAGCGAGGAAACGAGAGAAACGTATATACATATGTATATAGAGGAGACGACGCGCACGCAGGGAAAACAAGAAAAGCGGTCGGTGAAAAAGCATCTGCGGCGGCCGGGACTCGGGCGGCAATTATTGAGTTAGCACCGCCAACTTTTTCGTACTATTATTCTGTCAACTTGACAACTCGCTCTGGGAACAGCGGCCGATTGTAACATGGTGTGTGTATATGGTTGTCTTTGAGAGAGAAAACATTCTTGAGAGAAGCATATTCTATATTCGAAAGGAGAATTTCTAAAGATATATATATAAATAAATAAGAAAGACAATTTAAGATACGTCATTATGAATTACACACAGAAATAAATATAATACGTTAATTAATTTAAAATTCAACTGGTAATTAAAATTATCCTATATCTTCTCTGGCCGTATAAATCATTCCGAATGCATTACGTAAACGTATATTTTACAGCACAAAATTAAAACACTTATCGTATCATCCGATAAGCATGCACTCTCCACCAGTATAATTACGAAAAATTATATATACAAAATATCAGATATAATATCCAGCAATCAGCCGCGTCGTCTCCCACGCAGTGAGTGTACTAATCGAAACACTTCATCAAAAAGAAAATTAATGGAAATTTCCATCTGACACGCGCATTTCACAAGCCATTAAAAACTACACTTCCGATTACCGCGAATTACCCGAGCGCCCTCCGTCCGATAGCACACCACGAGCGAGTAGCCTCCTCCATAAACAACAGCCTCTCTCGGCGCAATAAATTCCTCCGCGCTCGCGCCCACGACCCTTACAAATTTAATTAAAAACTTTCGCACGACTCGCGCCGCAATGATAAGCCGCCCTGCCATGAGACCTGGCTCCCACCCCTGCTCTCAATTACGCATCGCGCACTCAATAATCCCATTATTACCCTGTGTGCGCGCGCAATAAAAACGCGCCGCCGCCGTGTCGCGTGCCGTGAACGCGTTTGCACTCTCGCGGTGCCTTCCGACCCGACTGCGGCGGCGTGGTGGCTTTTATTAGCCGTGAACGAGCACGCAAGAGGGAAGAGCGCACGTCGTTAGGAAGGAATGTCTGAGATTGAGCTTTGAAGCGACGGTGAATCCTTTCAGGAGTGTTCGCAGTGTGTTTACGCAGAGACTGACAGTTACTGAAGTTGAATGGTCAAAGCTCCCGGATGACTGGTTATGGATCTGTTCTACTGAGCTGGTAAAATTGATTTCTCGTAGTGTTATATTTGAATTTTAAAAGTGTGCCACAGAGTATTGAACGCCTATTAATAGAAATAATTAAAACGCGTGGTTATTGAACAATTCCTGAGCCGTTCATGAAACTTTCACTGTATTATTATTTATTTATTGTTAATAATTATACCAACTATACAAAGTGTTAACCCTACTATTCGACCTCCAAAAATCGAAGACTAATTTCTCCGCACTACCAAAACTTCTAACCTCAATCAGAAGAATTACCGAAACCCTCTCACCTCCCATCTTACTCGCAAAAACTTCCCCATCTCATCGCGCTCCTCGAGGTGATCTATCTATCTTCGGCTCGTAGCACCTCATCCGGCGGCGCTCGTGCGAGACGCGCGGAGACGCGGTTCCGGAATAATGATCAGAGCCGTTCGGGGAAAATTCACGGGAGAGCCGCCTCGTTAGGCCCTCTGCTCTTTCTCTAACTTTTAAGTGCTCACGCGTTAGGGATCGCTGCGTGGTTTTTCGACAACGCGCTTTTACGAGGTTTAATGAAATTCTACTGACTGTGCCGGGGATGTGTTGTAAATAAGGGTAAACTAAATCAATGCGCGAATTATTATTATTATTATTTCTCTTAGTAGTATACGCGAGAGAGCTGGACTGTGGACGCAGCAGCAGCATCAGCTACGCCGTGTAGAAGACATACGAGAGGGAGCCACTGCCGCCTTTGAGCGCGCTTTTAAGAGTAACACAATACTATTAAACGTTATTCAATGCCATTTACCGGGAGCCTTATCGAGTCAAAAGATACCTCAAAAGTCGCGGAGACCATATGAGCATATTGTGGCTGTCATTTTCTCCGATTTATTTCGAGGTTATGCTGACCTCGATGAAGCCCCGCTTATACCCTCATAAATGGTTCGATATTTTTCCTACACTCAATTTTCACACAACTCTCCCTCAAATTCCTTCGTATAAATTTTGTTTTATCATATTTTCAAAGTGTAAAATATAAAATGGCCACTTATAAAAAAATTATCATGCCCTGGCAAGTGGACTTTTCATTGTGCCTGCCGCAGAGCTCACTACTCCCCGGTGCCGCGCGACGTTCTCGTACAACCGCATGCCATAAAATTTTCATCCGCGACCGTAATTCTTCCGGCACGCGCGCGCGCGGCGAAATTTACATTGGCTGAAACGACGACCTACTCTGGCAGCTCGCTAGCGACCTATACGCCGCACAAAAGGTTAATATTGCGCCAATCAAGGCGCGCCCTCTACAATAAAACCCGTCGTCTTCGTACGAGCTCGAATTAATTATTGCCGCCTATGCGCGCGCGGGAGCGATCGTGTACCACGAGACCGCAGAACTTGCCGGGAAATTCGATGAAAATGTCTGTGTAATTTTGAGTCGTAACGGTGGTGAGTGAATGTGCCGGATAGGTTTATTAATTATTCGCGGTATTGAGATTCGCTTGTTTTTTATGTATATATAATCGAATCAATTTTCCTTGATTAAACGAAGCGCTACTTTGAAACAGTTCGTTTTTTAAATATAAACAATCTATTTTAATAAAAATGAACGTTTCGAGTCACGGATATTACAATATAGAGGCGATATTATGCATGCTATTATATATACTAGTTATAGTATACAGTGTACAGCTAATTTAAGACCCTCGAGAACCTTATTTCCTCAAAACCGTTGGGGGGGCTGCGGGAAAAAAGCTGAGAGGAAAAGCTCTTTTGCCAAACGATCTCGTAATTGCGCTGTTTAGGCATGTGCTGCATCACTGACAACGCGCCGCGTTCTCTCTCGTCGCGATATAGTCCGTGCAGCATACACTCTTTTATCCAGCTAAAGGCATGAACGAGAGGCAACCAACGCACGCGGCCGGTCTATGAATATTTTGCAGTCACTTGACCGACATCCCCTTATTATTTCCCTCTCACAAAGCTTCCGCCCTCCCTCTCTCATTATTTCGAGAGCCAGCGAGCGAGCAAGCGAGCATGCGATTAAAACTTAACGCGGGCGCATAATCGCCGATCGCCTTTGTCCTCGACACGCCTACGAAGATCTAATAAAGTTCTTTCATTCGACTTTCGCGCTTCTTTTCTTTCTCTTTCTCCGCCCACTCTTTGAATTCCTGCCGTAATCTTAGGGGACGGTGACGCGCGCGAATACCACCTCCTCCTCGCTCGAGGATTCGTAATTGAAAGGAGAGTTCATTTTTTTCGTGTCGCTGGTCACCGAGTAATTATACGAGCTGCTCTCAGCTTTTCCACGTTCGATCGGGGCTATTCGATTAAGTGTTTTCCGCGAAATCTGCAAGATGTTCGTTGGTGGTAATGGATTTTTCTGCAAGGAGAATGAATCGAGGCTTTCTCTCTCCAGCTCTCTTTGTGTGCAGTTATGGATGGGCGTGGGCGCTAAATAGTCCGATGATGAGATGAGCGGGAGAGAGGATGTGAATTAATGAGCGTATTTAGGGGGAGGCGGGGAACGAGCTAATCGTCGGAATGCCGAGTTGAATTATCGATTATTGTTTTGCTTATTCAACTGATAGTTCCATAGCTCGCACTGCTATTTGGAATTAGTGTGAATTCAGCAAGTAATGTAGATTCGAGCTAACATGATTGGAGTTCATTTTCAAAATATACGTTATAGTTAAACTTTTGATTGATAAATTTATATCTAAAAAAAGGAATTCCAAATATTTTAACTAACTTATACTTACTTTTAAAACACCATAGCTAACAGTTCATAATTATCAAACAATGCGAACCCCTTTCACATCTCTTGACTCCTTCCCTCGAACTGTTACTGAACCTGCGCGCAATCGAAATCGAAGCTACACCACTTGTCTCGAAACAAAAACGAATCGAACATGTTCACGTATGCAGGAATACAGCCTGATAAAAAGCTGTGCACAACTTCCCTCGAAAACACGTTCGCGTGAAATCCATTAAGCCGTAATAAAACACATTCGGCGCCCCCGCGCCAAAGTTTCCCCATTCTGCTCGACGAACAGGCACCGTAATTCGTTGCATGCGCTTAGGAGAGAAGAGAGAGAGAGAGAGAGTAACTTTCCGGCAGGGCCTCGGGCGCTCAAGCCATCCGTCCATCGGGACGATCTGCCATCACGTCTTCCTGGCGTAGTCTATCCTTATTATAATGTCGTTGCGATGCAAATGACGAAGGGGAGCGTATGTAAATATTATCGATTGAACCTGTCGTTTCTTTATTCGATGCTCGAAGAGCGCGCGTGATGTTATGGATTCTAAAGAGGAGAAGCCGGGTTTGAGAATTATTGCTTTCGGCTCGACAGGTTAATAATAGTACAAAAAGCAGTGATAATAATATTGAACAATATTCTACCTATGTAATAAGAAATCTTTTGAATGTATATAAAATATTTTCACCTAAGTGCCAATAAAAAATAAAGAATTCAAATTTAAACACTCTTCAATATATATTGTAAGCCTTGAAAATCGCATATACAAAGGCTTTCATGCAAATGCAAAATGTTTCCATTAGGCAACACAAAGCGGGAGCGCGGGCGCACCGTTATAAAAAAGAAAACAAATCAAGCCGCAACCCCGTAGCCAATACTTCACTCTCGAGAGCCTCAACCAAGCGAACGGGGCAGACCGATCGAAGCCTTGAACACACGCGCGCGGGCGAGAAAAAGCTACCCAAGAACCCGACCCGTTTTATATACATGTATGTATATATAGGCTGTACTTACCAGGCGATCGGCGCGCGAGAACAATCGGCTCGTTACGCGGCGCGAGTGTGCATTGAATATTTTCCAAACTCGGCCTCTCGAGAGCGGCTCAATTAGCCCCGACGGTGGCGGAGGCGCCCATTTGTTTTTTGTATGCGCGGGCCCTTGCCCTTCTCTCTCTCTCACTCCCCTGGTTCTTTCTCGTCTCGAGTGCCGGCGGCGAGGCTCGATATCGCGCGCCCGATTGCCCGAGGAATTGGCGCGCCGGAGTTGTTGCAGCGCACGGGACGATGGCTGGAAACAAAGGGGAGAACCGAGTGGGTATATATATGCAAGGTTAAGCGGTCGCGGCTTTCTTTTTTGTTGTTGTTGTTGTTGCTGCTGCTGCTCGAGGAGGTGGCGAAAGTAAGTGCAGCGACGGGGGGTCGCTCGAGGTGTCGTTTAGCTTGATGAATATTTCTGTCGTTCGGCAGATGGAAAGCGGAGGGAATGTTTTGCATTGTCGTTGCGAGGTTTTACTCTGTTGCTTTTGGGCATTTTATTCGGGTTGTTGACTAAAAATGCGATAGCTTGTTGGTAGAAGGTTGGAAACGTTGTTTTTACTGGTATTAAATGATATGTATTTTTTAATAATAATTTTATTTGTGCGTAACATAAGTAATTTAAAGAATTAATAGAGCAATAAATTTTTCAACGACAATATGTATAAACGTATGTTACACAATATTTATTATGTATCTCATTCTATTCAATTATATCTAGAATATAATCAAAGGCTAATTAAATTCCCATGAATTTCATGAAACACGATAAAATGATTGTGATAATTGATCTTTGATGTTATTTTTAATATAACGCTGAACAACGACTTTTGTTAATATTATAAACTTTTATTCATACTTATTTTATTTCCGCTGTAATTCACAATTAAATAAAATAAATGTTACTCTCACGTTTTCATTTCAATCATGTACATGATATACGCGTATATAGCGACAACATTTTCGTGATATCACTGCGGATTCGTAAAATAAACCCGAAAGTAACTCGATATTTCGTTGAATTATTTTGCATTATTTAACGACATATATCATTTTTCATTTTTAAATCAACAATGGCGAAAAATTCGATAGCATTCCCTTTCATTCTTTTATAAAACGCAGGCCGCCGTCAGCATGTAAAACATGCTTACAAAAATTCCCCGCGTTGATTGTCTTGTCGGGAAAATTATTATGGATATACACGCGGGGCGAGCCTTTCAATACGAACAAGGACGTTTGACGAGCCTCGCTCGCTCCGGGAAAACAAGTAAAAGCCAAAAAGTGCAGAAGGGAAAACGACGCGGGACGACACAAAGAGCGAGCGAAGGAAAAAAGTCGACAAAAGAATCTTAGCTCGACTAACGATGCGAGACTCGGCGGCGATTCGCTTGCATTTATACATGCCGCGCCGCATGCAAATGCACCGACGGTCAATTATATCGCGCAAACGAGCCGAGAACGTCACCGAGCTTTCCATCGTCGTCGTCAACGACGACAACGCTATGTTGTTTCGTCATTTGCGCAACTCGTCGTTGTCGTGGGCGACAAAGGGTCGCTCAAAAATGCACGTATAGAAAGTTGTGAACTTCAAGCGAGCTACTCATTACACAAGGGGGGAGAGAGGGAAAACAGGAGGAGAATCTTGAAAAAGTTTTCCCTGTGTGTTATATTGCCGTGCGCGTAATGGCACGACAAGTAGGTTGAACAAATAGAGCTGCGTTTTGCTCGGCGACGTCTATTTTTTTTTAGTTTTGATGAAGAGGGTTAAAGGGGCCGCGAGAGGGATAATGAATTCGCATCTAATCAAGTGAGCCCTTTGCGTAAATTTTTATAAATATTGTTTCAGTTGGATAACATTTCATCCTAATAATAGATTTAATTTGATTTAAAATTTAATTCTAGAGATTTTCTTAATTAGAGAGAAAATAACTTTTTTTATTAAATGGCGGTTTCTTTTGTTCGTTTATAGAGATTCTTCTAATTTTTCTTCCTTTTATAATATTATCACGTTTCAAGCAGTATTAATTTTTTCCAAAACTTGAGAAGATAGTATTTGCGATAGTTATAGTTATTCGTAAAAACGTAATCTTAAAAATATAGGTCACCATTTTTACGAAGCATTAAGTTCAGGGAACTTAAATCTTTATACATTGGCAGCAGTTTTTATTAGCAAAGTTCATTAATTACGAACAATAACATAGAAATATCTGGTTTAAAAATATTCGAAGTCGTCTCTTCCAGTTTTTTATACTTATCACCTAAAAATATTTTAGTATATATAAGAGTATTAAATTTCTGTGAGAAGACACCACAAAATGTAAACAAAAAAATTATAACAATATATTATTAAAAATAGCTATATGACAAAGACAATAATGCTCTATACCAACCCATCTTCCATTATCTTCGAACTCTTTTGCAAAAACGATAGCAGCAATAACCCCAAAAACTCCGCGGCGCAAAAAAATTAGCGCCCTAGCAAACAAAAAAATAGAAGCGAAGAAACAACAACCGGCCATTATTCAAATCGCGCGCAGAAGGGGTGTGCACTCTCGGCGCCGAGATTTTTTCGACGCCGAGGCGCGCCGGATTAAAATTCAGCCGCGGCGCGCCCCTAGCTAGCATCGCCTCGCCGCCCGTATAAGTAATTAAATGCTTAATTAATCTCGCCCCAATTCCTCGCGGGCGACCGCCGGCAATCCCCTAAATATTTGAGGTCTGCTCTCTCGAGGGAGGAAGAGAGAGAGAGCTGGCTTTGACTTTGACCGAGTGAAATATGTAATTCGTTCGGAAGCCGGCGGCAGCGACGACGGAGTAGCCACAAAAATGACAGCTAAAAAGGGCTTTTTTCGGCGCGCGCAGCGTCCGGTACGATATAGAGTTAAAGTCGACTCTCCGAAATTACCTTTTTCGAGCATCGGACTACTGCGTTTTTCGCGCTCTGAATAGCTGAAAGGCTGCGTTGAAATATGCGCGTATAATATTACACGAGTGCTGTCTGCATTTGATTACTCGTTTTTTCGGCTAATTTATGCTCTTTGCGCCGCGCTTTTGCGTTATCAACTGTTTTCTGATTATTCCCGAATAAGTTGAATTTTATTTGAATTGGCCGGGGGGGGCGCAGTACGTTCATTATATTCTTGCGTTTCAATTTTCGAGCTCACACTTCATTCGTTTTATTTCACAATCGCAGACGTTTAACACATAAAAAGGGGTATTTAATTCGCACCAGCATTTTTTATTATACGCAGAGTTAATAAAATGTTCAATTAAAATTCCGTTTAAACTTGTTAAAACATCACACATATTCTGCGCGCTCGTAAAAGAGAATTTTCGGAAAATTATCACTTTGAAGAATGAGTACGGAGAATCAACATTATTTAAAATGTAAAAAAAGGTAATTGCTATTTCGTGGAAAAAAAATTGTGTTGAAATTCATTGTTAGATAAGGATAAATAATTTATGTTACCGGGAAAATGGTTGAATGAACGAAACTGAAAAAGCGCTTTCTGCACATCTTCTTTTTTTCCGCACGACACCGAAATTCCCACTCAAAATTCATGGCATCAAAAAGCCAAACCCTTTCAGCATTCATGCCCCCCGTCGTCCGCCCGCACCCTGTCTAACCCAGCCTTCAATTCCCGGCTAGCTTTTCCCTCGGAAAAAGCCTCTTTTTGCGCGCCAGCTTGAACTCGCTCCGCTCATTATTCCATCACAATAATTCAGCCGCGCGCGCTTCGCAAAGATAGATACACGCGTCTTCGTCTCTCTCTCTCTCTCTCCTCTTCTCTCCCCCATTGCGTTAATCCACATCACTGCACACGGCCGCCCGCATCAACGCTTTCTAATTAGCGTAATTAACTGCCGAAGCGTTTTGCGCGAGCGTGCAGTGACCTTTGATGGCGCCGTTGCCTGCGAGAGTTTCAAAAGCGTGCGCGAAATTCAACCAAATGGAGCTGCACCGGTTCGGCAGAGGAGGGTGAACGAAAAAAGTGAGGGAGAGAAACGTCGAAAGGGAAGAGCAATGACGCTGCTGCCGAATCGGCTGCTCTCTGTTATCGACGAGAGCGAAACAAGCCACAGAATGGCGAGCGTGAGGGTAGACGGGTCGAGCAAAAAATAGCTTTCGTTGCTGCGTACATTATGTGTTTCAATTAAGGTTCGTTAAATTTGCTCGATTGGTAATGTTCTTTTATTACCTGTATAATGAAAAATTTGATAAAATATCAGGTTTAAATTAAAGAGAAAGACATTCCTCTCCGAAATTGTAGTATAATTATTTCGCGAGAAATAATATTATCAGGTATTTTTTTTAAATAAATTTATACTGATAGAGGTATTTTCCTTTGTATATAAAATAACTGAAATAAATTGGCATTTTAGTACTATACGATTCTGATTTCCGTTACAAAAGCAAAATTATGCAGGTTTAAATGCAGAGAATGGACAGACCAATCGAACGTTTATCAGGTTTTATTTCTTTCTTCCTTTTTACAATAATTTACTTTGCACAGAGCAGACCATGGTTACTCAAAATTATTAATAATTAATTATATTATTTTCTTCATTAAAGTAACCTACTTTTTATACAAAACTATATACCATACAATTTTCTTATCTCTTAAAAATACATATATGAAACGAGAACCGGCAAATAATCCCGTACTAATAAGATCGTGTAAAATTCAGAACAAGCAAAACCACATACCCTATCTCCAAGGTTATACGACAAGATCACTCGTTGTTCAACCTCGCGCCGCTACGTCATCCTTATCCCATGGAAAAAGATGTTCCTTGCGACAAGCTCGCAACATCTCTCTACTGGCGGCAACTTTCCGCTATACACGGTGCCATTTTTTGTTCTTCTTCTCCCTGCGCATACTCCTTATCTCTCGCGGATTAACGAGCGCGCGCGCAGTTGAACTTTGACGTCGTCCGTCTTCGTTATCCCGGGAACACGGTTCACGCGGGTGCGTGTAGCGCCCCTGGCGTCAAACTTGTACACAAAAATCCGTACACGCGTCGTGGCGA
>UCWB01005721.1:0-10138 GCA_900474355.1 Torymus geranii | reverse complement strand
TCGAGGTAGTCGGCGACATGCTATATATCCCCTCAGGCCGGCTTACGTAGGTACGTGAGCCTACAGGGAGTGGGTGCGCCACCTAGCGGCGGCGCATCAACTAAACTCTGGTCGGTAGCAGATATGTGGTGGAAAAAATCAAATGAAGCCTCTCAATAAAAGTGACCAAGTCCATGTTATCGTATTTTGAGTAAAATACTAAAAACATGAATCTTAGGAACGATTACAAATAGCTTTTAACTACTATACTATTGAGTTGCAGCATAAAAAAGATAATTTTTGCATATTTAATAGGAAATCAAAATTATTTTTTTAAAGAAATTATTCATTTTTTAATTTGGACTTAACTAATTTTGATGTGACATTTGGACTTGGCTATTTTTGTTTTAAAAATTTTATAGATTTAGATATTCTTTTTTTCTCTTTATGAAGTGTGTGGTATAATAAGCATTAAGCATTTAATTTATGACACGTTTGAACTGATAAACCGTAAAAATATGACTAGTTACATGTTGTAAGGAATTCGCAGTGAACATAGACAACAAAAGTAAAGCTTTGATTCTCAGAAGTTAAGGGTTACAGAAAAAAATGAAAAAAAAAACAAAAAACAAAAAAAAAATAGAAAAACATATAAATTTAATTCTGCCAGTGATTGCGGACGAATTTCTCCCGTCGCAATATAGTATGACACTGAGCTGTTGTTATCGTCTCCCATTGAAGGAAGATTTACCCCGACAAAGGAACCTTTCGGTCGATTATATTGTATATTTGAAATGATGATATTACGAATTCCGAAACCTATTTATTCATTGAATAGATAAAAATCGCTTAAAAGTTTCCATATTGTTTATATATGTCTTTATGACTATGGTAAAATCAATACCATGTACCTATTTTCAGTGTTTATACTACGAACAATAAATATTTGATATGCCGATAAATATTTTACAACGTTAAATCTCGATTGATTGTACTTTTGGAAACAAATAATGCTACACGCGCACAATTCTCTGTATAATAAATATAACATATCGCTATTTGCATTACTACAACTTATTTTGATATCAAAAATAGTTGAAACAATTGAACAATTACATCGTTTTCCAGGTTCCACAACACGCTTGAAATAAAGTTCCATCGCCTACAGCGAGCTCCAGTAACTTACATTAATCGGGGGGAAAATATTAAAGGGACACTGGACCGGTTAACGTGCGGTCGCGCGAGCTCGCGTGCAGAAGTTCATTACAAAAGGTCAAGCGTGCAGCGAGGTATACTGTAGTAGTCGATGGTCCAGCAGCGACGAGGCGGCGAGCGCTAACCAGTATTCTACCTCTCTCTATCTCTCTCTCCGTCTCATCTCGTGAGAACGACGGGGTGAAGAGATAGAGAGAACTGCTGCTGCTGCTTCTGGTCCTCTTCGTGCGAAATTCTTATTTCTATTGAAATCGCCCGCAGTTAACGTACTCGTTTGTCTGTTCCAGAAACCAGTTTAATCTCGAAAGACGTCGTCGTCGCCGGCAGCGGTGGACCGCCATGCGGATGTACCACTCGTTTCTCGCGGTCTTGCAGAGAGCCGTTGCTTCGCTATATATAGCGTAAATTAAAAGATGATTGCGTCCGTTGGCAGAAAGAATAGAGGTATATAAGTGTAATGGTGTGTTATTCGTAACGGTTTTATAACACAGTGTTTCATGTAGAATTGTTATTATTGTTGATATTGTTATTGAATGTATAGAAAAATAAAGTAAAAACAAAAATAAATACTTTTCTACATTTTATGTACATATTTTTAGCAATTTTAATAAATGTTCGTTCGTCATATTAAAATGTTATTTTTTCGACAAAAACTGTCCTTCTAATCCCTTACGTTTGTATAAAATCCTTAGTTTTATTATAAAGTTACATATAAATGATACTTATACCAATACAAAACTAACTTTCAACCGAAAAAGATCTCATACCTAAGTTCTCCAACCTGTCCACATAGCCAACTCCCTCACTTTGCTAATCGATCGCACCCTTCCACGTCGAACGTCTCGAACTCATCGGCAAGTCCGTCACATCCCTGCCGCTCGTCGAAACTCGCCACAAGCACGCGCATCAGCCTTCTTCTTTTCCCCGAAGGTGACTCGTGCTCATCTTTCATGCACGAGCGAGCAAGCGCGGTCTGGAAACATCGGCGAAGTGTCGGCATGCTCTCTCTCTCTTGCACGGGCGTGTGCTCTAAAAGCTCTAAAAGCCCAGCGCTGAGGAAGGCGGGTGGGAAAGCGTGAGTATATTGTTCGCGAGCGCGGGCGCGCGGGGGCGGAGATAGCGCGCGCGCTCGGGCGCGACGTTCCGCAGAAACGCCGGGAGATAATACGAGTAGTATAGTAGTAAGCGTCGAAGGGGTTATCTTTGCGCGGCCATGAAATCATCCCTCGCTTCTCTATACACCTATGTGCGTGTCTGTGTGTATATACGTATATATTCTCGGTGCACGCTCTCGCACTATTCGCCGTTGCCGCCGCCGGCGCTTGATGTTTGGTCTTTGGGGGCATATATATATATATAGGAGAGAGGGGCTCTGCGTATAGGAGCAAGATTGATGCTGATGCTTTCGGTTTTATCACTTTGCGGCGCGCGAGAGCTTGGCTTTTATGGCTCATCGTTTTTATTAACGGGATTTGTCGGGATTCTTGGACGGGGCGTGAGATCGGATTTCAAAAGTGCCTTCTTGTATATATACGGTTATTATTATATCGTATGCTATAGGCCACTTAGCCTCTGTGAAAACTACTTATATATGGCTGAGTAGGAAAATAGTTGAATTGTTGGCACAATAGTAGAGTATATTTATATTTCATTGTCGTTCATTGTAATTATTATATATTTTATAATAAATCCAAAAATTTATTATCGATCTAAGCTGAAAAGTGTTTGCAGCTACCTGAGTATCAACGAAATTTGTTGAAAATTTTGTTTTACTTTCGATCCTCAATGATTTTAATGCAACCATTGCTTTTTAAGCACACTATATTACATCGCATTACATGCAAATAATAAGAAAATATCGAGAATGCAGTTACAAAAGTTTCGTCTTTCTAGGCATCCTGAATATGCTGGTACATGCAGACTCGCATAACCGCATTACAACAGAAAAAAACATCGATAAAAATTTATTCACCGCAAGGAAGCAAAGACTGAATCTCGATGAAGCAATAACCATATAGCTGCGGCTAGTCCATCGACGATAAAGAATCTCCGTACAGCCCGAGCACTTGGAATGTGCGCGCACCCTCGTCATTCCTGGGCCGGCGGTTTTCTCGCGGTCGCTTTTCCGAGGTATACACAACGTGCGCGCGCTTGGCCACTCGTAAGTTGCATTCCAGGTCGCTCGCTTGGGCCGCCGCTTGTACCTCGAGCATCGTAAATTGTAAAATCTATCAAGACCAACGCAGTCGACATAACTCAAGAGCTCGCGCGCTCTCTCGCCATCCTCGGGTAGTGCGCGCGGGTGCATCGCTAGTTTCTCTCTACCTCTCTCTCTCGCTCGCGTGTATATATGAAGCATGGCGTCCAGACTCGGCATAAATACCCGGCTTGCCGCGACTCGCGTGGCGTGGCAACATCATCTATCTGGAATAATTTATTGTAGCGCGCGGCAGAGAGCTAGCGTTCACGAAATTCGGACAAGAACGCGAGGGTCGGCTGGTGCGCTTGCTGCAGGCTACGAGGAGTAGCAAAACGAAGAGAGAGAGGGAGGGAGAGAGAGAGAGAGTCGCGAGCAGATGCCCCCTCCTACCCTGCTGCTGGCGCTATATACTGGTAGCCGGCGGTGGCGTCGGCGGTGGTACGAGATGGAATGTCGATGGCGATCTGCATACGAAATTTGAGCCTTACATGCGAGCTTGTTCGGAACGCGCGAGCTTGCTCGCGCACGCGGCGAAAAGGTTTGTGAGAGGATTGATCGCGATGCCCGACGAATATACTTATTCCACTGTCTTTCTAACAGTCGCAGGTTTTTACTGTATTATGCGAGTTACAATTTTATTTTCAATTTTTAATGTAATACATAATGGTATATATTATTATTATATATTATAATAAGGTCCCAAACGTATGTGAAGAGCGCAAGCTATTTCTTGATATTGCCTGCTGCAAATTGACCTGTGATTCTATTATTCTTTTTTTTATACATTTAGATTTAGATTTATAGTCATATTTATAAGGTACAATTTAACAATGCAAACACCATAAAAAAGTTTTGAAGGTTTTTATATTTTTTTTTAATAATTTTACATGTGTATTGTATTTATGTATAATCAGCATTTGAAAGTTAATATATAATAGTATATGATTAATTTTATAATACAATTAAAAAAATGAACTAATAAAAATCATACAGAGCTGTAGCGATTGCGATTGCGAGTCGCTCTTTAGCACCAAAAGAGAATGTGAAAACAAATGTTATAGGGAGCTAACGTTCACATCGTAAATTCATTATTTTCACAAAGTTGATGTTTTACAAATCATAACATTAAGAAATTGCTTAGTATCGTGCAAGTTTTAAGATTATATTTTCAATCAACATTATTTGAAATTTGAAAAAATTGAAATAATTAATAACAGTCAGATTTCAATATTTTTGTGCAAAAATGTATTTATGTTGACTTGAAGTAGCATATGACAAGATATCTCAAGACGCAACCTTTGTCCCTCATATAGAGCGGACCCTTATACGCTAAAACAATGATATATACTGTAATGAAAGAGTTTGTCAGAAGTAAGAATAATACTTTTACAGTTCAACAAAATTGAAATTATTCTTAAGTTAATGAACTATACCTAAATCGACTGTATGTTTCTTCAATTTGATTTGGTAACACAAGATCTATTGAATGTTATTTTTAATTCCGAAAAAATATTGTTTTTGTAAATTGTGTCACGCACGGAGCCTCCGTTCGTTTCCGTCATCGTTAGTTTTAGATACTTTATTATTCCATTCGCATCGCACACATCAATTGTAAGATTGCGAGATTAACGATAGCTCCAAATAAAACAGACATATCTCTTATACTTATACACAGGAGATAGATCTTCTTTATTTGGAGTCATCGATAGATTCACGATTACCCTAAAACTGCGAAATTTCACACAGTCCATTAACTAGCGTATAATTTAATAGATTTAAATTGAATATTGTGCAGATTATATGTACGAAAAGCAAATGCAATTTATTTTATTAAAACGTAGATAATAAAGGAGTCTGCAGTGCTGAAGTAACATTTTTTAATTTACAAAATTAAAATTAACTGTTAAAAAAATACACTTATTCTTGAACTTCGAAGTTTCAAAATTGACAAAATATTTGGTTTATTTAATAAAAAAACAGAATTTAAAAGAAAAATAACTCCAAATCTTTTATGTGGCTCTCTTAACCAAATATCATTCCAACAAACTCGCTCGGTTAGAAGAGACCAGTCGAGGGTCGATACGTTTCTTCCCTTGCAGTGAACCGGTACCTCGACTCCGACGGGGTGCGAACTCGCGGCGCCATCTCTCAGGGGGTGCCTGAACCCTACCGACCTTTCATCCCCGAAAGTGCGCATCTCTGGATAAAAAAAATGACGCTAGATGGCGTGGACTGCGCGTTTCGCGCATTTTGCAGCTGAATGACAGCATTTATTATTTATGGAACGAAAGCACGTGGCGCGATGCAACAGCGACGCATACCTCGTAAAAAATTCATCTGCCTGAGTGCATCGTTAGCTATGTAAATAATAACTTCCAAGTGATTAAAAAAAATGCATTTTTAAGATGTTTTTTAAGCTTGTTGACGAAAAAATAGACGTTTTTATATTTTTTACATTTTTTTATTTTTTTTTTACCTTTTTGTGACAAAAACTGTTAATTTCACCATCCAATATTCGCTCTCTCTCTCATTGCGGAGAAATCGAAGCGCACGGGCACAGCACATACACGCTGCGAGCTCGCAAGCTCGCCGGGGCGCCGAGAGGGCGCGCCTCTCCCGTTGGCGGGCAGATTTTCAAAAAATCCTCCGGAGCTGCGCGCGCGTACCTCGCCTTCATTGATCGGCGCGTACGGCTCCCTCGTTCTGTCTCCCTCTCTATTTCCCTCTTGCCTCGTCCTCTCCGCTTCGGCCGGGTCGAGAGTCGTTTGCCCGCTCTCGACTTTTGGGGCGGAGCCCAGAAGCTGGCGCTGCGCTCTTGCGCGCCGGGAAAGAAGCTCAAAAATTCGAAAGTTTGAATGTGAAAAAATTGTAAAAATGAAAAAAATGCGGGAAAAAAGTGAGAGTGAAAAAATTTTAAAAAATAAGAAAAAACTTGAGAATTCTTTAATTTTTTTTTTCATTAGAAAAATAAAAAAATGAAAAAAGAAAAAAAAAATGAAAAAAAATACAATTTTTTTTTATTATTTAGGGAAGCATGTTTATTTATTCAAGCGCTTTATACATATTTCTTATAACAGTTTTTCAGTTGGATTCGTAGAAGCCAGTGTAGGTATAGATTTTGAGGAACCAGTTGTACCGGACGGAAAGAATATGGGAATGCCGAAAGAAATAATCCGGTTCTCCAGCATCCGACGTCAAGCTCCCACGGTATCCAGAAAGCCTGCTTCCCCACAATGCTCGAAAATCAGCTAGAGACGGCTAGAGACGCTCAAGGGAGAGACTACGAGACTCAGGAGGGGTGCTGCTGCTGCTGCTGCATCTCCCGAGGATCGCTTTCATTAAGGCATGGCCGAGCAGGATTTCGAAAATGACCCCTGACTGGACGGTTCACCGCAACATTTTTCAGTCTAGGCAGGGAGCTTTGGCCCTCTCACACCCACTACCGAACCGTTCGCGGAACAAGCATCAGCAGCAGCGGCGGTCGGCGGGGAATACATAGAGAAAAGCCAAAAGTGAGTGCGTGGGAGGGAGAGTTAACCTAACCTCAAAATTCCAGCATCAATTCTAGAGGTTCTCTCTCCCTCTCTTTCTAGCGCGCGTCCCACCCACCCGGTGCGCAATTAGGAACTAGCGTACCCCTTCCCCGCGTCGCGACCCCTCGTCCTGTCTCTCTATCCCATTCCGGCCTCTATATCGCGAGGCGCGCGTATATAGTCGCGGCCGGTAACGACGGGTACCACGTGATCCACGCTCTCGCTCTCTCTCGCACTCGCCCTTGTTTTTCGGAAGGGGGTGTACGCAGGGCGTCGTCGTCGTCGTCGAGTTGGTTGCCGGGGGTGGGGTGGCAGTGGAGAGTGAGAGAGAAAGAGGGGGTGAGAGCGAGAGAGTTGGGAATACCGCACAAGTCCGCGCGCTCGCGTTGTCATGGCAACGTGTGCTCTCGCAGGGCGTGAGAGAAAGAGAGAGAGAGAGAGCGCGTGGCATATACATATATGGACTTTATACACACGTACATACTCTCTTTAGAAGGGTTGCCCCGGTACGTGTGTATGGGAGGTACAGTCCTTGTAAAATCGCGGGAGAAAAAGTCGCGCGCGCAGGAAAGTGTTCGCCGGCACGTGTATTACTTTCGACGATGATTTCACCTCCTCCGCGCGTGTGCACAAGACTCGGGGGGCTTTCCCTTTCGCCGACTGTTTACATCGCTTAAACGTCTAAGACGATTAATGGCGGGACGCGGGGGAGGGAGCAGGCGCTCCTTCTATCCTCTCTTTCTCTCACTCTTTTTCTCTCTCTTTCACACGTACACTCGCGTCGTTCTTTTACCACCGAGGTCAAACACCCGGGTACCGCGAAGAGAGCCCCAACCGCTCTAAGCAGCCGCCTTTTTTCCTCTCGGTTGAATTTCTCTAATGAGATAAGTGAATTTGCACATTCTTCTTGGCCGAACTAGTTTTTAGCGAGGAGTCGACGCCACGGCCGTCGACGCTTGCCGAGCGATTAATTAATGAGCTGACTGAGCCGGCGCACCCTTTTTTTCCGTCTCGGTATACAAGCCTTGGGGTGTTACCTTTTTTCTTGATGGATTGGATTCTTGAAAAATTTGCGGGATTTGTGTTGCTTTACTCCTTAATTTTTTTTTTATACGGTTTCAGGTGTCTGAAAAATAACGAAAAATATATGTACTTAGTAAAATTTTAAGTGCTATTTGTTATTCTTATACAACTAAAATGAAGAAATTGAATTGTTTTTTTTTATAGAAAATTATAAAATTCGAAAATTAATCAAAATAGAGATAAATTTAAATATCATAAGATGAACTTAGAATATGTAGTACATAGTGTATTTGGCAGAAGATCTATAATCTTTGACATGTGTTCGGTCCTCCATCCTCAAAAGGGTTCAAGTTTTGTCGGGTTCCCAAATATTGCTCAATCGGTTAGAACAATAGCTTTGATCTCTAAGCGAAGACCCATCAAAGGTCGTTAATGTGTGCGGCATCCATTTTTTGCACGTCTCCGCTGCGTCCATTTTTTTCTTGTTACTGTAGGTATGTGGCTGATCAGTAGCCGAGAAAATGGTTATTTTTACACCCCGGGAAGCTCGTAAAAGTGAACGACAGTACCGTAATAACAGTATCCATGATGGTTAGGCATTGACTCTGAAACAGAATGAGACAAAAAAAAAGTTACTTCTTGCAAGTACTCCAATACAAAAAAAAAATATTTGGAATGATAACCATTATTTGATTAAAAGTTTTGTATAAATATTAGCTCAAATAAATATGTCGTTTGATTAAATAGATTTTTCCGATATTTTCTCATATTGTTTTTTAAAAATAAATATTCATACAAAAATACAAATACTGTATGGAAAAGATTTCTTATTTTCAAAAAAGCGTTATAGAATTAAGCAAAATAGAAAACTCGTATATGTACTCGTATACATTGGAATATCGATATTCAGTAGAGGATGCAAAATGTTTTCAAAAATTCAAGGTCCTTTCAACGACAACTCTTCAATTATTTTCGGTACCATCAATCGTATATGCGGCTTGTAGCTCAATCTGTTAATTACCACATTTTATTTCCACCGCGCGTACTGAAATTAAAGCGTTTTCTTCTTTGTTGATACTGTTAATTTTCGATAATAACATGAATTTTTGGCAATGTATAGTAATACCAGAATTGATTTGTTTTATTCAAAAACGAATTGAAAAGAGAATCGATTATTATTTATAAATTCTTTATTAAGTGTATACACAAGTTTACTATGTTTAATTAGATAATTAAAAATGTATTAATTTAGTATAACATTTATCTTTATATTTCTTTTTAATTTATGGGCAAAGTTTATGAATTTTTATTTTATCATTTAAATAATTTAAAATTCAAATTTCGATACACACTTAATTATTTTAAAATTGTTAATACATATTACAAGCAAATATGAACTGTAACTTTGTAATCCCATGTTTGAATTTTTTTTTTAATTGCCGATTTAGTTTAGCTTCAAACGCCTTTTCAATAAAAAAAGACCGAAAGAATAAAAAAAAACCTGCCATTGATCACACGTTTGCATTTATCAATAGTACAACCCGCCTAACAATTTTTCATTTTAATAAAAATTTGCCTTCACCAAAAAAGTTATCCGCGACAGAAAACTGCGAAACCCCATCCCAGTTTTTAGAGATTCAAAAGCCCACGCTCACCCGTCATCCATTCACGCGTCCCGAAAAACGTAAAATTCTCCGTTTGCATCGCAAATCCTCTTATACACCCCCGCGAACTCGTATTCTCCCTTCCTCTCCCTCGCAAACAGTCATTAATCATCGGCACCTGCAAATACAAACAAGCATTATCCCCGCCTCCGCTGGCCAAACAAAGCGCGTACTTTCTTCGGCCCTTACCGGCTCCAACAACGACGGAAACAACAACAACGCGATCGGTGTGCCACGAGCCGCGTAAAGTACAAGCTACTACTACTGCGATGGCGGCCCGCTGGAAAATGCCGTTTTCTCCGACGGCAGCGAGCCTAAGCTCGTCAGGAATTACACGGACCCCGTCGTCCGGAGAATGCGGACTTGTCAACGCTCTAACTGTGGACTGGATTCGCTCACAGGCTCAACGAGACAGTGGGAGAGAGAGAGAGAGGCTAGAGTCGCCTCGCACACACACATATATATATATATATATATATGAGCGCGCGGGGGTGCATGCACTCCCGCGGCGGCGGCGGCGGCGG
>UCWB01005720.1:0-10134 GCA_900474355.1 Torymus geranii | reverse complement strand
CCGCACGACGAAGGAGAAAGCCCACTTGGCTGCCGACGCTATCGGGTAGTTTATCAAATGGATACGAGCCGTAAGAGGATTTTAGCGGGAGGTGGCGTGGCTTAGCCGGCAACTGCTTTACCGACACTCGATTTTTTTTTCGTCGCTCTGCTGTAGTTTGGCGGTGGCATGAAAGTTTGCCAGCGCTTCTTATGTACCGAAAGATAATCCGGCATTCGAATTCACTTACAGTCGGCGGTAATTCTACTCCCGAGAAAGGATCGAATTATGCATTAGGTAGAATAGATTTGAATACCGAGACTGACGGCATATAGGTATATACTTTTATATTATATATGAATTATAAACTAGAATCCGCGTAACAATGAATATTGTTAACAAATTGAT
The DNA here is from genome assembly GCA_900474355.1 of Torymus geranii. Taxonomy (NCBI): domain Eukaryota; kingdom Metazoa; phylum Arthropoda; class Insecta; order Hymenoptera; family Torymidae; genus Torymus; species Torymus geranii. The sequence continues at coordinate 9,747 of UCWB01005720.1, read as the reverse complement.
AAAATTTGTATGAATCCTTTAAATCGTTTTGAGAATTAAATATAAATAATTGAAAAACCACTGTAAATTATTGTTGAAAAATATATTAAATATAGCAACAATAATTATCTGTGGTATCTAAATAAACTTCTAAATGAGTTACTAATAGATGCAGTATCTTGAATAACATTCCTATCTTATAATAGGTGTACATTGCTCAAATTAATTATCTTGAACAATAACTCATTACCATTTGCAATTGCAGTCACGTAGATATGAACTGCTCATGTAATAATGACACTGTTGCTTACAGTGGTAAGGACTTGTGTATAGTACTTACAGTCAGCGGCAAACGGAAACTTTTAATTAGGCACGTACTACGTTATATTAAAGCTCCTATACGTAGCATCTAATGATAAATATTAAGGCCGTAAACAAGAATTTTGAATGAAATAAAAATATGGTTAAATGTTTATTACTGTAGTATTTTTCAAGAACATATTTGAAAATAGTTCTTTTATATGAAAATCAGCTTTATCAAAAAAAGAAAAATATTTTCGATTGTACTTGTTATTTCTGATTTGATTGCTATACTACAGTTGTGTTTATAAAATAAGCTACACGATTTTCCCATCTAAATCATCGTCCAGAACGCCATTGTCCATCTCAACAATCTTGTTACTCTACTCCGTCAAAACATCGATAAAGCCCTCGAAGCTCTCGCTAAAGGTCAATTCGCTCGAAGTGCACCGCATACGCCATCGTACGGTGTGGCACATCCAGATGCGTTATTAAGAGAATAAAAAGGCCGATAGAGGAGGGCGCGCTTTATTGCTCGGCCAAATGGATTCTTTACGAGGTCTACGCGTCTTTCCATAAAACTCGACGCGCTGTGCGTCCGCTTCATATATATAGATAGTTTAGTACCTCGACTGAGGCTGTATCAGGAAAAGTTCAGCGTGGCAGTCAATCTTTCTCGGCCGGTAGGGCGCGAAAAAATGTGTTAACAGTTTAGTAGGTATAGAGTTGGTCGACAAAATGAATTTTCGGGGGAGGAAAGTTTCAGTATAGGGTAAATTACGAAAAGTTTTCGCGGGAGTTTATTATGCACGTGCGGGTGTGATGTATCGGTGGTGTGGTTAATCATTGGTGTGGAAGAAATAGAAGAAGAAGGTTTTTCTGAATTATGTACCGCTGCATAATAAAATGTTTTAGTGCGTAGATGATTTGACATTTTATGAGTTTTCGAAGTTGTTATATTTTTGCAGTAGTAATATATTGGCAATTTAATAACGCGTGGGCTTTTAATAAATAACTAGTATTGACATTACAAGAAAATCAATTAGTATTATAGAAATCTGACTTGTTTTCTAAATGAAGAAGAAAACAAATTTTTACAATATAGTTTTAACAAAACAAATTAAGAATTCTTCTAAAGTTCTCCATTAACAAATAAAGGATAATTTATCTTCAGTATTGCAAAGTGGTGGTTTTAATTTTAAGATTTTTTCGAATATTGAAAATTTCTTTTAAGGGGTATAATTGTGTTAAAAGATATTATTTATGATGAAAAACATTTTCGTTTCTATCAAAGTCAAATTAAAAGATATAGTACTTATAGGTTACTAATATCAACTATGAGCTAAAATTACTTTCTCAACTGAATTACTAAAAGGACTTCTTTCTGTAAGTAAATGCAACAAAAGCTAAAATAAAATAATTTTTATCGTTAGACCTCATCCCAGTAAAAACTGAAGTTTATCTATAAGACACAGAAGTTCGTTAGATCATTTACTCAACCTTGTTGTTATAAAAAATCAAAGATATTTAGTATTATAATAAAATCTACGCATAGTTGGGAAAATTTACAAGTACAGTATCCTTTTTCTAGAAGTTGGCTCGGCTCCATTTATTATTTTTTAGTAATTACAGAACTTGAATGCATGATAGCCATTCACTGGTTTCATCTGCTACATCACTTTATCGATAAGTTACTGTTTTTCTTGCAATACCAATAGATTATGTAACAATCAACTTTAATTGTAGTTATTAGGTTAACCCAGAAAAAAAATTAAATTTTTTATTTTAAAACTTCTTATAATTTTAAAAATTTTGATAAGATTTGAAATTAAAACTTTTTCTAAAATTCCAAAGAGTTATAAAAACTCCTATTAAGAAAAAGATAGGTGATTTTTTTTCTTTTTTTTTATATATACTTTATTCGCGATCTTAATAGTAAAATGTTTTCAATTATTCCAATAAATTTATCGACTGGGCTAAAGCTTATTATATTCTAAAGAACTGAATTCGTCAATATATATATACATAGAGACGAGTGAAGTAAAAGTTTCCCGAACTTTTACGAAATTTCAGTCACTGCATTAAAATATTTTATAAATGCAGAGATCAAACAAACAAAGTAGTAAACTTGTAATAAGCGTTTCTTTCTTATATTCAGCTAAGTAGCTGAGATAACAACGAAGAAAGTACTTTATTCCAACTGTAATTTATGCCTTGGATCTAACTTTCATATTTTTCTCGACTAACTTTAGAATTGGAGCTGCTTTAAATTTATAAACAAATAATCAACGTTCTCATGCAATTTCCATTTTAACAAAAATATATGGTATAATACTCAAAAAATTTCTTATTCTTAAAAACAAGCTATCAACCATCTCAACGTATCCCCGAATTTGCATATTTCGCATAATGATCTCAAAGCATTAAACCATACGGACACCAGAACTTGACAAATTTCCCATCCTCACCAAACTAATACACACCGGCTCGTTAATCCACCGACTGCGCGCGTGCAAGTTATATATAGGCACCGCTAAATTTCAAGTGCACATGCGCGCCCGCATCTCTCGATCTCCCGCGCGCAACTCCATTCACGCGGCAATTACGAATCTCCCTCCCTCCTCCGCTGCAATTAACTCATGCGGAATATACGTAATACTACCAACTTTCAGCTGCAGCATCGCGTTTCGATCGTGGCGAAGGGCGCGATACTTTAACGTGTTTTCGCGACCTCCAGCAGCGGCGCAAGGCCGCGCTCCAAAATTTACGACTGTGGCTGCGAGAGTCTCCCGCTCGCTGGCTCTCCCTTCGATTTTGCAGCGAGTATACAAATGCGAGTGTGTGTGTATATATGTATGCATTCGCGTTAGCGCGCGCGACAAGATGAATTTTCGAGCGGAGACGTTATTTTCCCCCCGAAATTCGGCTCTCGCGTGTTTAGGGAAGATGGCGCGCCGCGAGTTCGGGTTATATGTACGATGTGTTGTTCGGATTTTTCGCCAGAAAATCCGTGACTGCGGATTCGATGTACGTTTTCGCTGGCTTTATTTATGATTAAATACGAATGTTTATCGTCTTTTCTTTTACGTTTATGCCATGGCAGCGTTTTGCACCCAGTCGTACGATATTTTTAAGATTTGATCAATAATATTGTTACGGATTAAGTATTTGGTATAGAAAATGTAGAAATAATGTTCAAATAAAGTTAAAAGTTACATAAATGAACAACAATGTCATTTTTGATTGTTGATTAATTAATTTTGCATCCAGTTTGAATATTTATTTGGTGACGTGCTTGGCATTATGTAATTTTAATTAAACTAAAGTAGATATTTTTTCAACTACATCAACGGAACTCATTTCACAGCTCGCTCATAATGTTAGAAACGACGTTCTAAGCTCTCAACTTTTAAGGGAGACGTATAATTGTATATGACTTTGTAACTAGAATTTTCATTTGTTATCGCAGCACCTAAAAAAGTTCTTACTTGCCGAATGTAAATGCAACATAAAAAGACCTTCAGAAGTTTTAACTTAATACTATAGTAAATCTCTTCTCAACACTTTTCTTTGCTTTCTTGTTTTCTTTCTCCCAGTTTACGTCGCTTTACCTTCTTCCTCTGCTTTTCTCATGTACTTCTCGCGTAGTTTCTATGCGAAACCTGGGCATCTCAGAAACTTATGCCGAAATTTAAGCATAAAATGTTTCGACGAGAATCTCGCACGAAAACTGCGCTCAATTCCAAAAAGAACGAGAAAATATTTTTCCGAGTCATACTAAGGGATTTATGAATCGAATTTTAAATTCGGTAGAGATGTAAATGCAAACTTCCTGAATAGATACATGTATATTGAGAAAATTTGCTGTTGTCTTCGTTTGCAACATTTGTTCCACGGTATGGTTGTTTCTCTTGTACTTATAATAGAATTTACATAGGGTTTCATCTTATTAAAAAATATGATCAAAACATCTTAGCCTGGATCTTACTGATATTATGAACAAACGTGCGGAATACTTCCATAAAATGTTTTCTACAAAATACAAAAGAAATCTCACCCTTCACATTTTTCATCGACAAGAAACTTTTCATCGGAAAAATACTTGTCACCTAAGGATTCCATAAAGTACGAAGCATATGCCGAGATTCGCGCCCGAGTGTCCAAAACTACAAGGGTGCACACGCGCATACTTATATACCCACTGGCGCGCGCGCATATACCTCCGGCCAACCTCTTTATCCGAAGAAAGAACAGGAAGGAGAAAAAGAAGAGCGCGCGAGAGCTATCAGCGGGTACATGCAAGGTCTCGGAGTGAACTTTGGAACGTCGCCATTTCCGCCCATAGCGCTTATCATCTTCATCTTTCGCGCGAGCGCTTCCGAGTGTGATGTCTTATATATGTGTCCGCGCGCGCATACGAGCGACTTCTATTTGAAAGAGAGAATAAAACTAGCGGCAGGCCGCCCCTCCTCCGGATTACTCGTATATATATACACGCAAACGGAAGGCCTTCTTTTTATCGTCTCGCGTATACGCGCAAGCGCTTTAATGGACCCACTCTGTCGGTGGTACCGCGATGCTCCTCCATCGGCCTGTATATTTGCCTAATGTAGCGTGGGCTCTTTTACGACGCGATAAATGTTACGTATTGCGAGCTCGGCCCTCCCTTGCACAAAAGTTTCTGGGACGGGTGTCCGGGGGGGTCGTTTTAAAGAGACGACCGCGGCGGTTACAATTATTGGGAATAAAGGACGTCGTTGGCCGTTTTATTTTGAAGCTTGGCTTTCATATTTTTTTTGGGTTATAAATGACGTCGTTGCGGGATAGTGGAACTCAATCTAGCTTTCGCTGCGTAAAAATTGATTGATTGATGTTTTAGTGTGAATTTCAGGCAGTGATTGTTTAAATAATGATATTGAAACGGAGTTGATTTTTTTTACGCCTTATATATACTAATTATTCAATATTTGTTCAATCAAATTCTTGATTTATTTAGTGAGAATGCAGTAAATGTAAAGTTTGAATAACAACTAAATTGAATTTATTTTATACCTTCGGTCTCCGATATTGAATGAACCGAAAACTGTAGTTTCGTAATAAAATAGGTAACACAATAAATGAAATTGCGACCTGCAAAATTTTTACTATATACATCTAGACATAACTTGTTTAAATATTATCAATCAATTAAATTACTGTAGTAGCTTTGGAAGTTTACACACTGAGCCATATACCAAAAGTTAGTTTAGAAAGTGCCATCAGTCGAATTGCATCAATACTTTTATGATTGGTTTCATCACGTTTGCTCGTGGTATATGGAAGCCACCGGTTTTAGAAGTAATTGGTATGGTCGTTTAAATACTTGTTTTTGGAAATAAAAAACTTTTGTAAGCTAACGAAAACAAAATACATTTTAAATAATTATTTTAATAACTCTTATAAATATTTTATTTTAGTTTAAAAAAACTAGATTTTACCCATTCTAAAAAATTACTTTATAATATTTCTATTGAACCTTGATTCCTTTATTTAATTAAATGCCATTGCGGTCGATCAGATTCAACCAAGGTCTGATTGAAAAACTGAATTGCATTCAATTTGATTCGAAAGACTTGAAAAATCTCAGAGAGCGGACAAAAATCGACGTAAGTAGATACAGTCAGATGCAGTCAGCCATATTCAATTTAAGTTCTATATCCTTTCAATTTATTCTACCTCCCCTCCTCTTTTTTGTCGAATATCAAGATTTGCAACGCAACGAACGAAAACGGATTATAACGCATTCCCCACGACCCAAAGATCGAAGCGCAGCTAGCTACCGCACAGCCATCCAATAAACACGCGGCGCCCGTTAAAGCTAAGAAGCAGACAACGACAATACCACGAGACGGCCCCGCGGGAGTGGCAGCAGCTCGGCTCTATATACCTTAACAAATTCCCGCCATTATTTAAAGCCCTCATAAACCTATCAGGGGTATATACAGGCGCCTGTGTGAGCTACCGAGCTACCGAGCGAGCGAGCTAAAAATAAAGCCCGCAGTAAAGCAGCGACCACTTAATAGCGCTCTCTCTCTCTCTCTCTCTCTCTCTCTCTCTCTCTCTCGCTGTCTCTCTCTCTCTCGTATATAAGACAATAAAAAGAGCCCGGGGGCTCCGGGTAATACACCTCCGCTGCGCGGCGGCGAGGCTACGGGAAATCCTACATGCGCGCGATTAGAGTAGGTTCCACGAAGTCGAGGCGCAGCAGCTGCAGTGCTATAGCGTGGAGCTCGAATGAGGTTTGGGGATGGATATAGGAACGGTGAAATTGGGCGCTCACTTTGTTGTGGGAACGGATGATTAATCATCTCTTGTCGTCGTAAAAGTTGATATTCTGTCGTTCAAAGCAAAATAACAAAGATTTTGTTTCATGTAGCGTAAATAAGTTACAATTGGTCGATTAGATTAATTTATCAATCGAAATATATCAAAGATAATTAATCGAAAACTATTCAACTATTATAGATTTTGTGCAAAGAGTATAATGCGGGTTAAGTGGATATGTACTAGGATTAGTCAGACAGCGATCAATTTTTCAATTACAATTTGATTAAAAACAGCCGACTGAAGATATTACTGTAACTGAAATATTCTTCAAAAATTTCTACAATTTAAAACCACGAAGTAAAAATACGAGACGACGACGTAATCTAAATAATGAATTACAAGAAGCCAAGTGTTGCAAGGAACACATCCACGCAAAACTAACCATTTTAATTTTTGCATTTCACCGCGTTATCTCTCAGCTCCTTGAAAAACGTGCTGCAGTCCTGGCGAATCAACTGCACGTACTTCACCCCCTCTCACTCCCTCTCATTTACTCTGTTACTCTCTCTCTTTATCTCAGAGAAAAAGAGAGCGCACCTCCGCGTGACGCACGCGGAAGGAAGCCCGGGAATAAATGGCTTTATAAATGAGAAAAGTAAAGCGGCGAGTGCAGTGGAAACGCACAAACGCCGGGAGTGAAATAAAAAAAAATGCGCGCGCGGAAAAGAGGAGACGATGAAAGAAAATATGGATGGGTATAGGGGTGATTTTTTTTGTTCCCGAAGTGTGAAGAAGAGTGAAGCGTGCGTGAGGCCTTGAATGCAAGGCAGCGGCGGTAGATCGGCCGCTGAGGTCAAGTTATATTTTACACTCATTGTGTTGAGGAAATGATTATGTATTTACGCGCGGTATGTTATAATTATTTACACCGGGGTGTCGTGGGATATGACCGAGTTTCAAGGAGGACAGGTTTCTTTTTGTGTCTTGAAGAGAGAGTGGTGGTGGGTTTTTTATCGAGTCCTTCTCTATTTAATTATTAATTAGTTGCGAGCCCTCATTAGTACCAATATCAAGAAATTTTGTTATCAAAATAAATTCATGAATTCACGAAACATCCGTTCTATACTTTGTTTTTTCTTGATATTCCTTCAGTTTTACTGTGGAAAAATTTTCTCGAATAGCAATTTTAAAGCGGAATTGATGGACTGAATTATTTTTCACTTTTGAAACGAAATTTACGAGGTCTCAACTATGATTCATGAATTACAAATGAGCCACCATCAATCGAACACTCATAGCAGTATTTTGAATGCTCCTTGAAAATAAATAGGTATAGGTTTACGTACGTTCATCTCGTGAATGGATCGATTCTGTGTATTGGACGGAAACGATAACAATCATATGGATATATAGTACATAAAGGGAAAAGAAAAAATAAAATAATTAAATAATAATTTGTAACTATAAATTTTTTGCAATTGACGAAGAATTAACTAGGACTTATTTTAATTAAAACATTATACTTGACAAACTCATTAGTTCGACTAATTTTTGATTCAGAGAATATTCACAATTCAAACCTTATTTTGTATAGTACATTTCGACACGAGTGCGGAAGATGATTATTTAGCTAATGTGACGTTTTTCGCACGAGCGAAGCGAGAGAAGCAGTTTAGAACCATATTTATACCACGAGAGCCGAACAATCATATTAAAGTTATGATTTTGAGGTTAGAGTGGTATAAAAATTATAAAAGTTCAAGTTCAGAATGCACGATTTTTTTCTCTATATTCAACAGAATCCAACTCGCTATAGGAATCGACGAGATCTGTATAATAGAGCAAAAAATTCCGCAGGCACTCAGAGAAATCAGCAGCTGCAAGAAACTGCGCTGTCATCGCGCCCTCGCGCAAAAAGACGCACTCCCTGAGTGCCCAAGGAAGGCTTTAATTACTCGGCACTCCGTTATTTCAATTCTCGCGAAGCGCAACCTACTCTCCGCCTCAAAGATTCGCGGGCAAATATAATAAGAGGCGGGAAGAAGAAGCGAATATTGAATGAGATAGCGGGGGAAAGACAGGAGCGCGCGTCGTTCATCTTTGCGCGGGAATGCAATTAACTTTGTTACGTCGCGCTCTCCCATCGGTTTCACAAAGTTCAGCGAAATGTCGGCGTTGTCGTCGTCTACGCTGCACTTAAGGGTGTTTAACGAGAGCGCGTTTGTCGCTTCCCGAACGCGCGGAAAAATCGCAGAAAGAGTAGTAAGAGTATCTTGTGCTCGTACGGAGAAATGAGACGTTTTCTTCAGATTTTAATTATATTTTCGTTTCGATAAACCTGCTGCCAAAAACAAAATGATATGATATACTTTCCGAAAGAAACAGTTCTTTTAGCATCTTTTAAAATGTTGGTTGACTATTCGTTCGACTTATATGTAATATAAATCGAATTATATTTAATTATAATATTTAACTGATTATTTAATAAAAATACAAGCACAATGCTATGCTAAAATAATTATGTTATATAGGCTATTACTGTGCAAAAATCTTAACAACTCTGCCAATTATCTTTATACACTTCTCGCAACTCATTTTCCATCTGGCCAACAGACTATACCCCCGAGCGCGCACCAGGACCTCAATTAACCGTCGACCTATAACGTGAGAGAGGACGCGGCTGCACCGTCGCGTGAATAGCACAGCCGCGCGTACATCCGCACATAGGCGGGGGAATTTTTAACGAGTGCAGCCCAGCGCCTTCCGCTGCCTACGCTGTAATTTCCTCCCCCGCGAAACATTTTCTGAATTCTCTTCCTCCCTCTTTCTCCTCGGTTTTTCTCTCCTTTGAAGCCGGGTCTTCAGCCTTTTATCCGAGCGCGAGCGACGGGGAAAGAGGAAGTTTGCGTTTTTCGTTTTTCACGGCGATAAAGGGGCCAGCCCTTCGTTCTTTATTTCTTTCTTAAACATTTAGAAACCGTAGGCTCGGAAAAATGAAAATGTTTATTCTGCCGTAAATTCGACGCTGATTTCGTTAGTTTACGTAGATGATGCTGAAATGAAATTTGACATTAAGTTTTGAGTAAATTTCGAAAAACTTGTAGTAATTTCAATTTAATTAATAGTTAATTACGTTAAATTTAATGTTAAGAATGCTAATAC
>UCWB01005719.1:0-10139 GCA_900474355.1 Torymus geranii | reverse complement strand
ATAATAAAGATGTGTAAAAAATAGATTTTTAAATACTTCAAGACTTGGGAATATCAGGTAACAGGTGAAGAAATAACAAACACACAGCTTATCGGTATATTATACGAGGGAAATTATATTTAATAGATAAACTCTTTACAAATATGTACATATAATAACAAAATCCACCGCGACGATCGATCATAGTACGTCGCTGCTCGAAGATGACGAAAAGAAAATAAAGACGTGCGAGACTGCGTGTGACGTGTGTGACTCACGTATATATTATACGTGTGTGTGTATCTGTGTGCCGGAAATCGCGCCGACTGATTCACCCGTCGCAGATTTTCTCTCCGGTGCGCGCGCGGGGATAATGAAACGCAAAGTCGGCTCGCTTCGTTCTTGACTTTCTAAACGTTTCGTCGCGAAATATCGTTCTGATACGATTTTTTTTTGTTTAGAGTGAAAGGTCGATGACGTGTTTACTTTAAAGGTTGAGAGAAATTTCGTAACGTAACGTTTGGAAATTTTATTGGTTCGAATGTAAATAAAATACAATGTTTTTCAACGAATTTTGGTTACGCTAGAGATACATTTCTTCGAAACACTTATTGAAATGATTTTGAGAATGAATGCTTTCTACGTGTGTGAAGTTATTCTTTCCTTGAGCGATAATAAACTTTATTTTCACTCGATTTGAGTCGTTGTTATACTCGAATTCTTTTCAAGGTGGCAGTATTATCAGAAGGATAAAATCGACTTTTTGTCGTTGTTTGCTAAAATTCATTTTTTTTAAATTATATCATGACAAACAATCAATTTTTTTTACACAAATACGAGAAATTTTTTCTTCTAGTAGTTTTTTTTAAATTCTTATAGCCGTCTCAGAAATGTTTATTTAACATAAAATATGAATCCTTTAGTTTTAATGAAAAAATCATTTGATAAAGCGTTGGCACGAATACACATATCAGTGAGACCGCAGCGAAAACAATTCTGTTTATCTTATCAACACTGTTCTCTACTTTGAAAATGATTTTATTCGCCTCTTGCACCGTATATATAAAAACTAAATACATCATTAAAAGAAGCATAAGATCTAGTTTAAATCTAATCAGGTTTTTTTCTTTTATTATTTAATATAAATATTACTTTTAGGAGATATCACAATAACAAACTTAGTAATAAAAATTACCTTTGCTAATTAATTCGTTAAAAATTCTTTCTTTAATTAATCTCATAAAATAAAACAACTTTAAAGACATGTGAAATGAAACTACCATTTTCAAAGTACAAAATGGCTTCGAGTTTCTATCTTATATCGAGGAAAACGCGTTTAAACTAAAAATATATGGTAAAAATAATGTTTTTATTTCAAATAATACCTCATTCGTGAGATAAAATAATCATTTCAATATAATTAAATTCAAACACGTTTTCTCATTACCGTTGTTAGGGTAGATTAGCTGACACTACCATAATTTTCTGATTTGAAAATTTTGCGCACCAGTTACTGACACTTGTTAAAAACCTAATAGAGAGTCGTAATTATAACAGAATCGATCTAGCGGATCAAGGGTAACAACCTACGACGTGAAGTTAGCGACAATTACGACGATTACAGTTACAGAAGTCCAAATTGATCTCCATTTTCCATCAACATCACCGGGGCAAACCTAAGTCTTATTACTTCACACTTATCAACGCCTAAGCCCGCCAGTAACTGGTAACCCTCCCATACTTCCAAATAATGTCAAAACCGTCGACCCAAACTAAAAAAAACCACTTAATAAGCGCGCAGCCGCACCTCCATCTCGGGATCCTGGCGATGGTTTAGGTGCGGATCGACGGTGGCGCTGGCGTCAGGCACGTGACCCAAATGCGCGTGATGGCCGTGATGATGGTGATGATGGTGGTTCAGGTGAATCGGTTGCACAGCAGCTGCGGCCCCCGAACGGTAAGCTCGATGTTTGTCTTCGATTTCCTGGACGCGACGGTTGTAGCGCTCGATTTGGTCGCGCAGTAGTGCGTCTTCTTCAGCGGCGCGCTCTTCGTCGAATTCAAGGCAGCCAACACCGTCGAGACGCTCCAGATCGATCCAGCCGCGCCACGTCACGCACACGCCGTTCATAATCAGGTGAGATTTTAGGTGCACCTGTGAACATTAAGGTGAATAGTTGAGGTTAGGTTTCAGGTCTCTTGTATGTTAGGTATGGTTTTAATATTAGATGCGGTTAGGTTCTGTTAGGTTCGTTTTAATAATTATTTAATGTTATAAAATTGTAATTTATTGTTTAGGTTCCAAACAATTTCAAGGTTTTTCTAAATAAAATTTTTAGGTCGGTCCAGATTTTCTGACGTTGGTTTGCGGTAGGTTATCGATTTATTACGTAGGTTTTTCATATTAAATCGTAAGCGTACCAAGTAAATAATATAACATATAGTATAATATAATTAATCGCTGCTTTTTTTACATATATTTGTACTAAAGAATTAAAACACTTAATAGAAACATATATTCTACTTCAGGTAATATAGCGAGAATTGATATAGCGAGAACACGAAAACCTCATCAGAATTAGCTACTGCCTAAACCGGCCTTTATCACCGATTCCCCGAAATAATTCTTGATCAATCCCCTCCGCAACTTCCTAAAATCCACATACCACAACATCCCAAATATGCGCGAAATCTCGGCCGAATCAATGACACAACTCCTTTCCCCGTACAATAACCGTGGGACGTCCAAAACGAGAACTTTTCCCCGTAATCGTCAAGCGCGCTAGCGGGGATTCCTACATCTCCGTTGCGAGCGCGTGCATAATGAGTTCTGCGATGTCGAAAGGCGAGGCTCGCATATATATATACATGCGCGCGCGTGTCCGGCATACGCGTATAGCGCGCGTTAAAACCCAGATTACTCATCGCTCAGTCGCCGAGTTATACGAAGAGTTTCTACTGCTGCTGTTTCTGTCTGGTATTGAAGAGCTAATTGATGGTCGCGTGTTTGACTTTTTCTTGCGATGATTGTTGCGCGTATATACATGTTTTGTTGAAAAATGACGTTTTTCGAATGTGATAAGTTGGTGAAAATTATTGGGTACTTATGATAATTGACAGAGTTGTGTAAGATTGGCCGATTCTCCATATTTCTTCAATACTTTTTCTTATTTTTATACCATTCAAAGTATTTTTACATGCCGACAATATTCATAAAAAAAAAGTATAGAATAAAATACGCTTTACAAGATAACCATACTCGCACATTAAAATCTAATACACCCAACAGTTGAAAATAAACAAGGCAAATTCGATTATTCCAACATCACACCAACAAAGAATCACACTTACACACAGCATTTGCTCTCGAAACTAACTAAACGTAAACAATGACGAAACGACTTTACCACCACTATGCCTGCCTATATTAGAACCCCCGGGGCTCATACGCGCGAAAACGATTGAGATTGAAATTCCCGTTCACAACATTCGATTATGCCTCTGGCGTCCCGCGGCTCGATTATGAACCAAAGCAGCGCCCAACGGCGCGAGCGCCAACGAAGGCCCCGGGACGCAATTACCCGCCCCGGAGAAAACCTAATTTGCACCTTGTTTTTTGTCATCCAACGCTTCGAAGGTGCATTGACGGGAGCTATTGTACTGGTTCGGCTCTGTTTGTAAGATATTATCGTTTATTGTGCGTTTTTCGAGGAACTGAAGATTAGTATTATTCTTGACTTTTCCTTTTTGATTATTGTTTTTGGAAAAAATTGATGATTCTGTTGATTCTTGTGGAAACAGTTTAAAAATTTATTAAAGAAATAGTTATATATTTATAGAATATGACTAATAAATTTTAATTTTAATAAACTATGGTAAAATTATAAAAAAATTCAGTATAAACATTATTAGGTCCAATTTTCAAAACCTATCAGATTGCCAAATCACGAAAACGACTAAACAGCGTACAAATCGACACAAGTCGTAAACCCCATAGCTAAATAACACAGTCAACAGAAAATTTTCTCAGAACCAGACGAAATTCACGTATACCCCTAGACGAAACTATTATATACATTCTGTTCGATTTCAGACAGCATTGTGTTTTTCTCCAAATGACACTATACTGCACTCCTTTTTTGCGTCGTTACACAGCTCGCGCGCGCTTCTCGAAACCTATTATACGCGAGCGGCCGCTAGAACAACACGGGGCGAGATTTCCGGTTTAGGAGACGATTCTTTCTATTATACCGGCAATAGCTATGGTGTAGAAAATTGCGAGCGTCGGTCCTTGGAAGCCCGTGAGCTCTGGCTTCGGGGAACGATAGTAAATTTGTAGGGTAGACGAGCTTTGGTCTGGTCGTTGATTTCTTGTTCTATTGTAAGGTTATTGTTTGCAAGCACGGAAAGTGATTTTTCGTACTGTATTTATTCGGTGATGTGAAGGTTTAGTTTATTATTAGAAGTTCGTGTGTGGGAGAACAATTTCGTGAAAGAATTGCTGTAATAGTTAAAATTACCAAAAATACCTTGCAAAAATTACCACAATCATAGTAAATTTTACTTCGATTCTAGATAAATCTTTTTACAAGTTTGACTAAATTTTTTTTAATTGTAAATTTTTCTCGCATCCCAGTAAAATTGCCATATACCGTGACATCAAACCAAAGAACACATTTATTACTCAATCACACTCTGCTAAAACAAACCTTCCCCACGAAAAAAAGAAACGAACAAACCTCGTCAGTGCCAATTACATTCATCCGTCAAATTGCCAAATCGGCAGAACCGTATATACGCCGTACAAAAAACTCCATATTAATCACGCGCTAAAATCGCGATCGTTACGATTTAATAAATGGTCCCATAGCTAGGACGGAGCCTCAACCCTTTCTCACGGGCGAAAAACAAACGCGCATGGGCGTGACGACTATTACCGTGTAATAATGAGCGGCGATATTTCGGCGCGCGTGTAGCAACCCTTTCGGTCTCTCATTTGCATGCGCGTATGGAGAAGAGAAGAAAAAAACGGAGAGAAAGGAGGAATCGGACGAACGGAAAGTCAGAGGGCTAGTGGAGGCTGGCAAAAAATAACATGTGTCGACGTGCGAGCGTGTCTTTTATTGCCCCGTATACACGCGCGGACGACGGTATGGCTAGTTTAATTTAATGCTCGAGCTGAATTATTATGTGTGTGCGTATGTGTAATGGAAGAATGGGTGGTTGTTAAACGATTTCTATACTCGGGACTATAGGTGCTGGCTGTCCTCTGTTCAATGAATATTGGAGATTATTGTAATTTTATAATTTTCCCTATTTGCGGATAGTTTTCTGTAAATTTTTTCAGTTTAATAGATTTTAAATAATTCATCTGCATGTGCAAATTATTTGAGTTAGTTTTTCAATCGAGATAACACTTTTTTGTTAAATTAATTGGCTTTTATTTAAATAAAATAATTTCTATATATTCATATACTGTTTTACATCTTTGAAAATTGAAAACTATATCCACAAGTAGTTCATCTATTTAAATTATTAACTCTAAAAGTTCGCTCTAATCACTCAATAAGCCATCCTACCGCTGATTACTTATAACTGCAATCAATCCTACGTGCATTTCGAAAATCACCTCCACAGCTATACACACACGCGCTCTCCTAATTACACGTACAAACAGACCATTAGCCATCACCCATATACCCACTCCTTTCTCTCTATTCGAAAAAGACAAACGACAGAGGCGACTTCTTCCTCTCTCTGTCTCTCTCTTTCTTTTTTTGCCGCCGTCGAGCCGGGGTAGGCGTGACCGGGGCGATTTTTTCCGTCCGCGAGTCCGAGCCGCGAGGGGAATTATATACGACGGGGGCATTCGTCACTGGGGCGAAACGCGAGACAGTCGAGCGGCATACGGTCAGCGAAAAAGAGAGAGAGAGAGCGCAATTGATCTGGTTGCTGGACGGTTTTCCTGTAGCTCCCCTCTTTTTTCGAGGTCGCGGATGTATGGGATGCGCGCGCGAGTGGAGAGGGATGTGTTTTGTAGCAAAAAAGTTTATTAACAATTGAATATAGTTTTCATTTTATGCTAGACGGCGATTTTTAATTTTTAAAAAATAAAATGGTTGTAGATTAAAAGCGTGAACTTTCTCTTACATTTTTCGATATTTCCATTCAATCGGCAAATCATTTTTACGTACATTAATGCCAAAACTAAACTATATATACCCATGTGTTTCATAATAATCATTATAATAAAACATTTTAAACACTCGTTCACGATTGACTTCAGACCCGCCGAACAATCTTAACAGCCACTAATCCTCGATTTTCTGCATATTTATATATCCATCGGCAGCACAATATAGTTTCCAAAGCCTCTGACAACCGTGTAACCCGAACTCAGCTATTAAAATCCCATCAAACCCCATTCGCCCCCTCCGTCCACCATAAATATTGTTCCAGCAATCGTCAAAAATCCCGTCACACCGTGTGATTTACGCCTTATACTCTCGCAGACGTCTTCGCGCGCCTGCGCAGCTCTCCGATTCGTTCCGGCAGTATATACCTACTACGCTTTTTTCGACTTTACGAGCTGCTACTACCTACTGCAGCGCGATTTTTTGCCGTAGCTACAGCAGCGGCCTTTGAGACGTCTAAATATAGGGTCGCAGGTGAGAGTCGCTGTTAAAGTTTCGGGATTGTGCGGTGCATTGTCAGAGCGGCGGGGAAAAATCTCGGGTATAGTGGTGGACGAGGTAGAGAGACGAAGAAATTTTGTCGTTTTGGTGTGAGGATGATTGGAGTTTTATGGGGTTGATTGTTTAGTTGAGGAGTTTGTAGTTTGAACGAATGTCATGGTGGTTTAGAATAGTACTTTGATACGTTGTTGTTGAAGGTTTTCTCTAAAGTATGTTTCTACTGTATCGTATTGACGAATTTATCATTGTTTCAAATTTTAACGTTACTTGTAACAAATTAGCCACACATATACCTATACAAATTCCTCAAATTATGAAACGTATAGGTATAGCTTACGAACAAAACTGGAAAATTAGATATGTATATTTATAATATTTGTGAAGAACATTGCTAATGTTGAATATCTCGACTGTTAATGTTTCTCGTATTATCTACGTCAATTCTGTATGTATAAATATAGTGATTCAAAATTAACAAGTGTTTCTTATATTTTTTATACTTTTACAAAAAAATAAATAAATATAAACCATATTCTTAACGTGTTCTTTCAACCTTTCAGTCTTCAACCACGCACCATTTACGATTGAAACATAAATTCAACATATATCCCCACCCACCGCCTCATAACCATCCCTAATAAACCTTATCCAATTAACCCGCTCCGAACAACAGTATATCTCCGTCTCCTAATCACTCGCGATAACATCTCTCCATCGGCTCACGTGCCGTCGGGGCCCGGTTCGTTCGAGTACCTGCCGATAAGACTCCCCCTCAAATCCCACCCCCTCCTGATATCTTATTCATACGTACGTATATATATTCATGCGAGTCTCTCTCTTTCTCATTGTTATCTCGCACGCGGATCGTAGGCGCGTAATTGACGCGCGCCGCGGGCCGTCGCACGTGCGCACAGAGTCGCAAGACAAAACGACACGGAGAATTGTTTCGATTTCAATTGTCGGCGGGACGTCGCGTGCGAGCGACTAAGTTTCCGGGAATCTATGGTATATGATGTGTATGTGTGTGTGTGTGTACGTGGAGCAATTAAACGGGCGGAGATGGGGATGTGTGGGAGGATGTTTTGTTTGAGTGTATATATAAGGGAGAGCGGCTGTGTTTGATAAAGAAAAAGATTGTGATAAATTATTTGAAATGCTTGATGGGTTGAGGAGGTGTGGGAAAGGGATATTTGTATAAATAATGAACCGAAAAGTCAAGCCTTTCTGCGTATATCGTAGGTAGGAAAACGCCAAATACTATATCGTCATATTTTTGTCTCTTCATTTAAAAAGTGACGAGTAGGAAGAAAGAAGAAAAAAAGATGCGCATGCCGATGCTAGTATATATCTTTAAAGACAGAGTCGATATACATTTCTTTTAGATAGACTTTTTACGGTAGAAAGTATTGTTAATATGCCCTTTGGAGTAACAGAAAAATTAAAAGGAAAAGCGAAATTTTAAGAAGATTGCGAAAATAATTTCTGATGGGCAAATCCGTTACCTATATAATTCATATCTACCTCAAAATGCCAGATTCTCTGTTACTTCAAGAAACGTAAAACTTCAAACTAATATGTCAAAATCACAATCTGCGACGTTTATCACGTGAAATTTAACGACCCACAAACTTCATGCTACATCAGAAAATCATCTCCATAATCCACAATAAATTTCCATTTCCTTCAAAAAAACACCACTCCTCACTTATCATCACTCCCTCCCTCCAAAAAAAGCGTCATCCCTCCGCGCGCATAATATAATCCGACACCACGCACGTGCTCTCTCTCCTCTCGCTACACTCCCGCTTACAAGATTTACGAGACTTCGTCGAGCATATCCTTCAGACATCGAGACATCTGGCCCCGACTCACGAGGCGCTCGCGCATCCCCGACGCTAATTGCTCGAAATTGGCCTAGTCTTTCAGCGGCCCGCGGCCATATGGGCCCCACAATAGAGCTCTCTCTGCGCCCCCGGATTTCTGGAGTCACGTAAACGAGCGCGTGCTGTTTATTTTCAAACGAATTAGGTGTGTACGTGCTGCTGTCTCTAGTCGTTCGTCGTCTCGGACGCGCGGCTTTTGATGTTTCGGGAGCGCATTGTGAGGGGGGTGGGTACGATGCGTTTTTTTTTATTTGCTGATGTGAGAGAATTTTGGTAGTTTGCGTGTGTTTTGAGGAAGCTTGCGAGATGCAGGATAATGGTGGTGGTCGTCAAAGGAGCGGATGAGATTTGAATAGAGTAAGTGCAGGGTTATGGTGAAGGTTTTTGCTGAGAATATTTTGGAGAGGATTGGAGCGAGCAGTTGGTGGAGGAAAGAAAGGTCGTATAGAGAGACTTTAATTGATAACTCATTTTGTATAATTTGTGTTCTATAAATAATTTATGTATTATTGGTAAAATTTACTTGTTTATTTCATAGTATAAGTTTAGGTATAATTATTGTATTTATTTTATTTCTTTTTTCATATTGCAACTTTGATTAAAAAATTGCCAATCGGGCTAATTAAATGCTGTAGAGTTTTTGATGTTTTTAGTGCTTTTTAAAAATTGCAATTTTACTTTTGGTTCTATTTAAAATGTAAATTATACATTAATAAGTAGCATTGACAAAAATGATAATCATATTATATGATATACGTTAGTTTTAAATGCAGAAGCAAATAATCTAACTATAGCGTAAAATACACGAAGAAGTCCATCTAATTTTACGAAATATTTTATAAAAATCAGTGGCAAAAATCTTCAATTCCATTGAACTTTTGTACAAAGATTTCGACGGTTTCATAATATTTAGCCCTGACTATTCCGTCGAATAAAATCTATCGCAACATTCCAAGATATTTCAATCACCCGAACATCCATCACAATACGACTAATAAACACTCCAAAAAATTACAAATCCATCGATAGCCGTCGCTAAGAGATATACAGAAGACAACGAGCGTCGCGCAGCGGAATCCGCGATGGCGTCGGCGCGCCGTATCGATCGCGATGGCGGCGTCCCGACGCCACGCAATTTCGCAAGCTCTCGCCTTCCCCTGCGCGCGTCGGGTTATCACACGCGCCTGCGCCCTACGTACATACTCCCCCGTAGCGACCGGACGAATTTCACGGAGACTGGGTCCGAGGCATCGATCGCGCTGGAAGAAGAGTATGTGGGAATCTTGAGAATGGATGTATAGGATGTCTGGGGTGATAGGGTTTCGGTTAGGATCATTTTTTGAAGAATTTTTTAGAGGGATGATTGGAGAGGTTAAGGGAAGCTTTTGAAGAAGAATTCATTGATTTTGAAACAAAGAATAAGTTTACGCGAATCAAGTAATATAAAATTCTATTGCCTAAGTGTTGTGGTTTGTGCGTAAGCAAGAAATATCGCCATTTTTAAAGAAAATTATTTTAATTGCCTTCTGATATGCAACAGACATATTATAAAAGTTTACCAGAGATAAACACTGATTTGGAT
>UCWB01005718.1:0-10137 GCA_900474355.1 Torymus geranii | reverse complement strand
GTCTTAAATATATTATTCAAATAGTGAAAAGAATGCAAGAGAAAAGAAGCTCTTATTTACTTTTTTCAGAATTAAAAAGTATTGATTCATTCCCGAATTTCAAAAGTTTAAAATTGAACAACGAAAATGTACTGGTATATAATTTTCTGATTGACTTTATGCATATTTTGGTGCATTTTTTTTTGCTCATCGTTAAACTTTCATAACTTTGGAAGGAATCAATATTTTTCAACTCTGAAGAAAAAACAAAATAAAAGCTCGTTTTCTCCAGTTGTATATATATAGATTTTAATGATATTTTAGACTTTCCAAGATGGAATGGTTATACTAAAAATCTCCAGAACTGAGTTTTTTAGCGTTAGGGCCTCATATTGTGGCTTTCTTCATATTTCTACATCCAAAAACATATCCCAAAGTTTGAGCTGAATATGTCATCCGGAGGCCTGACCCTCTCCTAGTTAGTATAAACAGATATGAAATTAAATTAATTTTTATTTATAGATACATGATATACCGCTTCTGTTGCAGACACTTGAAAGGTGGAAAATTATGTAAAACTTTAATGCAATGAATAAGGTTATGAGAGCGAGGTAATTAAATAACCAAATGTTTCCTGTTAATTAGAAAGTTTTCTTTATATGTTTGTTCATATTAAATTAACTTTAATTAGCACTCTGAGAAAATCTACTCTATTATTATTAATAAACTATAATAATTTATATAAATTTATTTTATTTTTGTTGTACATGAAATCGTACAAAAACACATATGTATACTTATATGTATCTTTATATAATTTCATGCTGTAAACTTATTCAAAGGACAAAAATTTTCCTTAATTTTCAAAAATTTCGTTTCACCCATTCTCTCCTATTTGCATATAATAAAACCCACGGACTGAAAGCAAAAATTACAAAAAAAATTCAACCACGTACCCGCTATAGAACTCGAATTTTGACGCTTCGCAAAATAATAGCTCGCGCAGCCTATACTCGAAAGCCCGCTTTGTGTCATTTGCAGGCCGGTAGAATAGTCGAACCGGGCGAAACTCGGAAGTATATGTACATAGGCTCACCCGCACACCCGTTAGCGAGTTTTACCAATAGCTGCTGCTGCTGCTGCTGCTGGTGCAATCAATGAAATTGCACGTTGACATCTTTACACAAAACGCGCAGGCACGCGACACCCACCCGCGGCTCTCCTATTTGCCTTTTTATTATACGCGTGCGCGCGTGTCTGCGCATTCGTGCTGTGTATATACTGTGCCGGCTCGCGCGCTTTTTACCTACAATGCTATACCGGTAGAATAAGCGCGCGTGTGTTATAGTGCAGAAGAAGCGCCGCTGGAATTTGGTGGAATTCGCTGGATTGTAACTTGCGATGCTTGCCGAAAAAGGTTTATTTAATTTTTGCAAAGAGAGTCTGCTGTTTTTCTTTTAGCATTTTCTACGTTTTATTTACTGTTAAGAACTATTTTATATTTGCCAAGGTTTTAGATATTTGGAAATGTAGAATAAATGTAAAAGGATATTTTTTGTATAAGTAATATAGAAATAAATTGCGAAATAAAACTTTTACTTAATCGTATCAACTAATAGACATAATAAATTAATTTTGTACGTAAATATAAGTTATGCCTTAATTGGCTAAACTCGATTAATCATATTTTGTAATAATCACTTGCAAATAGAATAAATACAATCTAATTACAAGTAATTAATAACTCGTTAAAAACGACAAAATAAATTGCAACAAAAATGTCAATATTAATGATGTTACTCTTGACTTTTTCCCAGAAGCGGTTAAACAATCCCAATCATTCTTCGAACGCTGATCGCGTAAAATAAAATTAAAACAAATATAGTTTTAACGTTTTAAACGGAATTGTTTTCTTGTACTAAATTCAGTATTGAGTTAAAAGAGATAGCATGCTTAAATTGTCGATTCAAGAACAAACCAATTACTCGGATGTTAATCTCTTAATAAACGAAACTGACATCCAGCGAGTGATTTGCTCAAATTACATTAACGGAGAAGCGAAATTATTTTGGGCGTGCCTCGGCCATAATGTTTATTCCCACCTCCCTCTTACCTTCCGCCGGTCGTTACGACGTTCACATGTGCAATTCGACACGTAATTCAGCGGCGCTCGTCGTCATTATACGCCGCTCGAAGATATCTCACGTCGCCATCAAAATTCTATTCGCGATAGAGGGAAAAACAATGCCGCGGCGAAGTCTCGCGGCACGCTTATTTATTGTGCCCAGATCTACGCGGCCGATACTCGGATGAAAAACGACGAAGGGCCCGTTTATTTTCCCGAAGACGGCGATCCATTTTGGCGCATCGTAAAAATTCACATTTTAATTCCGGGCGTATCGCGAACGCTTCGTGAAATTAAATACTCGAATTACAGTTCGAAACGCGCACGCACACACAGACGAAGGAGGAGGGGATAACGAGGTAGATGCAACGTCGAAAGAGCGGCTGTATCGTGATTCGCGTGTATATGTCTGCGTAATGCATGGGAGAGAGATTTGTATTATATGCGTTATATGATGATGTTAATTTTCGCCCTGTGCACGCGAAGAATAACATTTTTAATGCAACGCGAAGTGCAAAGTTTTTTTCAGACAGCTTTAATTCACGAAGATAGAAAGACTTTTATACACACCGCATTCGTGTACACCGGTGTTAAACGTTTTTATATATGCTATTGAAGTTAAAGTTTTGCTAATTAGTGCGTTTATACATATATCCTTCGTTAGTGGATGCACGCCGACCGTTTTCAAATAAAGATACATCCGGGCCATGAAAAGATTTCGCATGTTTTTCAATCTGCGCGTAAAATTCCGAAGAAACGACTAATTTATTATTTTTGCAAAGTTTACACTTTATATTGCGCCGCTTATTACGAAGGTTCATATTGTGCGCAGTTAACATCGCCGTGCTAATAAACCTTTGCAACCTGCATTGGACTCGAATAACGAATTTATTGTCGCCTTTGATATAAAAATATCCTTATCATATACGAATGGCAGCTATATTTCCATTCAAATGACTAATGAGTGCGTTTGAAAAGCTTATCTCGCTCTCCTATTCGAATGTCAAATGGCAATCAACTATTATAAATATTTATTCGCCAGTAAAATAAATCTTTCGAAAACCGCCGGCTGATAATAATAACACGTATCGGTCGAATTCAATATTCACCGACGAAAGCACATCGCACACCTGCAAAAGGAATAATGCAGCCGGAATATTTTATCTCCTCGTCTCAAAACGAAAATTACAGCCGCGAACTGCAGGGCAATAAAAATGAATCCCGCGCACGCCGGCGCGATATCATTTCGCACAAAACTACCACAGCAGTCGAAAACCAAGGCGGCGCACCGCAGCTCGGAATCACGACTTACGAGGATCGAATTTCAACGCTGCTTCTCGCGCGCTTGCGCACCACCACCGGCCAATCATCCAAATCGAACTGCGAGTATAATTATTTTTTCTTTCTCTCTTACTACGTATATATATAATACGTACCTATACATATCTGCACCTCGGCATCGGCCGCCTCTATAATGCGTGTGCATCTGCCGATAACGTACATATATATACCATACGGCGCGCCAAAAAATCCGGCTTATCTCTCTCAACCGTATGCGTATATACAATCGCCGAAAACTCGCCTTGTAATTTACTCCGCTTATAAAGTGCATACGCGGGGAGCGAGAGAGAGATGGATCCGCACGCGCGTGCGTATATACCGTATGATTAAAAGTCGCGAGGAAAGAGAGTGAGAGAAGCTGGCAGTGTGTGTGTATGCATATAATACACCTTGCGCCACGAGGCTCGTTTGCGTGCGCGAAATATGACTGGCGAAATAAATTTCGAGCGTCTCTCTGAGTAGAGGTGAGGGCTGGGGCGACGAAAGAACGGCAAAGGAATAACATTACAGCCCGGGGAGAGTGAGAGAAGAGAAAAGAGCGAGGCAGAGGGAGAAAGGGAAAGGACGGCGGGCGCGCTCGAGTGGCTCGCGGGGCGACAGTCCTTTTAATTAGTCCGAGGTGCGAAGAAGTCGTGCGCGCGTCTGCGGCCTCGAGTCTCTATATACATATATATATACGCCTCCGTGTATAATACGCGTGTCTGCGAGGCTCTCCCGTGCGCACGGCAGCGCAGATAAAATAACCGGGACCCTCTCGTGCGCAGCGGCAGCCCGCAGAATGCAGAACGCGGCGCGGAAGAGCACACGCAGCTCCTCTCTCCACGGCGACGGCGGCGGCAGGCCTGAGGGGCCGCGCCTCTCTCTCTCTCTCTCGCGATCTCCGCTCCCGACAGGAGAGTCTTCCTTCTTCCCAAGACGCGAACCGGTTTCTCGTTCTTGCTCTATTGAAATTCCGAGCGCGAGCATGTATGGAGGTTTATATATATGTATATGGTGGACAGCCGAGCTACTTCGTGTGTGCCCGCGAGAGAGTGTTATCGCCCTCTGCGCTGCCGTATGTGTATGTATTATACCATTATACGAGGTGCGTGCGCGCGTATAGCATATATCGGGGGGGAAGTTTTGGCGCGCGACATTTATAGGCCGGGATTAGAGTGATATGAGTTTAATTAGATTTCGAACGGCGCGCGCGGGTGTCATTCGTTTTTGGGGGCCGCGGTGACTGCGGCTTGGGTTTATAGCGGTGCGGAATTTGTTGTGGTCACGAAACTTTGCTAATTCGCAATTGAATTTTGATGCGGTGTGGGGTATATAGGTGCGGCTGATCGCTGTCTCGAGCTCATTGATTTTCTCGGATTATTGCGCAGATTCGGTTGAGTTTGGCAAATCTCTTAATATTTCGAGTCGATAAATAGTAAAAAGGCAGCATAATCAATACAACAGTTTTTATCGCGATGGTTAAAAGTGCGATGAAATTACATTTTTATATATAAATCACGAACGAAACTTTTATTACATTTTATGGTCGTTATATAACCATCAAAGTCATTCTCATGGCAGTCATTTCAATATGCCTACATGTGTTATGTCACCCCCTACCGCTATTGTCAATGCCTGCTGATGAAACTTGAATCACGATTGAAATGTATTCAATAGAAACGTATTGTAATGTAGCGTAATTACGATAGGTACATGTGTAATTCAAGTTTCAATCTGAATTCCTCACAATGGTGTCTCGACCACTGCTGACGTAATATATATAATCCTTTCAACTACACTTTCTAATACAAAAAAGTAAAATTGAAAAAAGGACTAATCCCTACCTGTTGAAATAACAATTATTATTATTATTATGAAATTTAGAATTACGTTTTATATAAAAAAGATTTATATCATAATAGTTCGACTCAATGTTTTATTATCCTGGTTTTATCTATATATTATTTTGCATTTTAAATAAAAATTCTTTTGATATTCGGCACACACTTTACGACAAATGAACCGCTTCAACATTCCCAAAACTCGTCGTTTCTGATTGATTTTATATACCATACCTCAAACTACATCTTTATTCTGATCTATTTCACCTAGATGACACCGAAAAGTCAAGGAATCGAAAAATGGCGACGCACGCGCTCCGATTTCCCGCCTGCGCTGCCCCTCGAGCTTTTCTTCCTTTCCACCCCAAGCCTTCTTTTATTCGATCCTCAAAAGTCGCTCTCCTTTTCCACCGTTCAGGTATGTGTATTCTATATACCTATATATGCATCCACATTACACGAGCTAAACGAGCACACCCACACACACTCGTATATCGCGAATCGGGGCTACCGTAGGATGAAGGATCGAGGCCACTTGCGCGGATGTTATGAGATTTTTCGATCCTGCGGGCTCGCCCTCGCCTATTTACACGTACGTGCGCGGCACGAGCTCGCGAGCACAAATACACATACACGTATGGGCGTGTGTATCGATTCGACCGACTTCGTGACTGCAAAGACACGAGCACGGATATCATGCAAATGGCGCACCGCCGCCGCTGCTGCTTTTGAGGGTTTGCATAAATAAAGCGCGATTACGGCCGCGGATTTTCCTATCGCGCATGCATGTGTGTCGGAAGACGTGGATTTCTACGTATTCCTCTCTCGTGCTCCTGTCCCTCTCTCTCTGGACTTTTGTGCATATGCATGATGTCGGTCAAGAAAGGATTATTTTTTCGAAAATTAGAATCACTGCTGTATTGTGTCCCCTCGGACGGATTTTATTGCGCTATATTGAGGAAGGTTTGATACAGAAGTGGTCCGTTTTGCTTCCTCCTAGAGGAAGCTTTTTTAAAATCTTTCGAGCGTGCAATCGAAAATGAAACTTTTAAAATTATATAACCGAAAAAGTCTTTATGCTTTATAATAACACTTTTTAATTATCAGACCGACTTTTGATGCGTTGCCTTCATTTATTTTAAATTTACGTAATGCATGTGTATAATTATAATATGGTCTGTATTTTCTTTATCAAATTTACTTTCCATCGTGTTTAAAGAGCACTACACATCCGACGTATAATTTTACATAATTTGCAAAAATATCAACCACTTTATTACGATTATTTTCGCATTTTCACGAAATTACATTCAACTGTCGGTGCGAAAGCTGCGCTGCCGCGCTTGTTCGCCCGCAAATATATTAACATAAAATCGCAGTTTCCAATGCTTTCGATATTACATATATACAGCAAACGGAATATGCCGTATCACATGGAACATAATCAGAATGAAAGTTATTGCAAATCACTATTCGGTTACCTCTCACCTCGGATCCACACACTTTTAATTACATTTTCAGCAATTTCAATTCGAACGCGCACTTTATGAAACAAAAAGCTCATAGCAACCTTCCGCGGGATTAATTGGAGTTTCGAAATTCACGGTGCATCGAATTAAATAGGTCTTTTCGGGAGCGTACTCGCTCACTACATAAAAACAAAGTACCTGTACAAAGTATTTGCTTTGATATAAACACGTGAAAAAAACGACAGATGTAGGAGGTAAAAAATCTCCTTCCAAGAATTTCATTAGAACGTGAGTATGTACATAGAGAACCCTTCCAACGGGACAGCGTTATACGATTTATTGCATAATGCCCTCTAATTAAGAGCGATAGGATTGCGAGCAGGCTGTACGGAAGGAGTTAAGTAACCGGCTTCGTAGGTGTCCTCGATTATAATAGTAAAACTCCGCGCGGTCGCGCAACGCAGCAGCAGCAACCGTTACGCGTAGGTGAAAAAATCCGGTGTGTGTGTGCGTGTGTGTGTGTATCGTATCGATCGTGATCCGACACCCCGCCTCCTTTCCTCTATCGGATATCTCTCGATCGTCATGCTTTATTATATTTCCCGTCTTAGTCTCTCGTTTATGTACATATGTATATCGCAGGAGCGCGTATCCGCGCGCGCTCGTCGCTCAATAGAATTTTAATCGCGAAATTCTTCCCATTCGGCTGCCGCTCGAATTGAAAGTTTATTGATCCGTTTGAAATTTCGCCTCTTTTTTGTGCACGCGCACCGCGCGATGGGAATGTATATCGATGGGTTGATTTCATATATCACATGCGCTCAGATAATCGACTGATTTAAATATACGATTTTTATGGAGGTATTTTAATCGCTCGGCAGGATAAATACGCGCAATGTAGGTTAAAAGATACTGAATCAAACAACTTCATTGAGTAACAGCCAACGGTAAAGGATATCGAATGACCACACCTGTACTAGTAGTATTGTGGTTCGTACGTGTTATGCGGTTCTGCTCGGCGAATGTAAAAATACGCTTTATTTATATAAAAGAGATGTATTATACCTATACGTATCATGTGCACGTATAACATTTCACAATTTATGTATTGAAAAATTAAAATTTAATGGTTTGTAGAACGAATGGACTCTGATGCGCGTTCTGAATATCCCAAACGATGTTTTACATATCTAATCCAGTTTATTGACCCACGCAATCATTTTACAAAAAGTCTAGCAGCGTTAAAAACATAGAAATTCTATTAATCTCCTATGCATTAACTTCGTCTTAGAATACTTGAAAAATCATCTATTTCACCGGCTTTATATTCAGTCGTAAAAATCACAATTTATCGTTCAAAAATTATAATTTGAAATCAGCCTGTCCGTCCATAAATTAAGATATCTAGCACGCCTATTTATAAATACCAAAAAATTATGAAAATTTAACATCAAGCTGAGATCCCACCACCGACGCGTCAATTCCTAATCCATGCGAAACTACTCTTCCATTTGCTCTCGCGCTTCCTAGTCTTCGTACATTATATATACCGTTTCCATAAACCCTCCGACCAAAGCCGGGACCTACCGACTAAAAAAGCAAAAGACTTCCCGATCCCCGCTCATTCTATACATACACCCACGCGCGCAATTACATACACACGCGTGTACCTTGATTTCTCTAGCGAACGCGTCGCATATACGCACATTGTTGCGCGCGAATATAGGTATATACGGCTAGCCACCGCAGGGAAGGCGAAATATAACTGAACGAGCGGCGCCTGTTTTACGGCGCTTGCGTATGTGTATATATGCGCCGTGTGCGCGAGATAAAGTTGTTGTAATGGCCGCGCGCGCGATTCCTTTGTGCGTAAAACAGTTATTGCCTTATCGTGCGTAGGGGCCGAAAGAAAACGCGGGGCGGGCTTTTTGCCAGGATGGTATGGGGAACGCGGACGATTCCAATGGAAATTATGTATCGGTTGTTTGAGCGGAAGAGTCTAGGTGGTGCTGATACTGTATAGTAGTTTTGCAAAGTTGTATGGTTCTTCTTGGGTGTACGATTTTTTGCGGCCATAATTGTCACTATCCTACGGGAAATTATATGACGGTGTATCTATATTCAATGTTATAGACGTTTCGTTATACTTCCAATATAGAGTTAAGAAATAGTCAATATTAAAAATTAAACATGAAATTAGAGGCTATTAATTAAATATACCCAATGTAAATATACTAATGTATGTTCAAGCGGTTCAAAGAAAACATTGCTATTGCTTACTATATTTTAGTGAATTTCATAATCATAAAGGGAAGAAATCTAATATTATTTTTTTGTATGATAACATCCCCATATATCAAAATCAAAATATCTAAAACTCTAGTTTCCTTATAATATATTCATCCATCTCTTTTCTCACAAAGCCGGTCCCTGTGAATCCACGGAAGGAAAAACGTAATTATTACAACACATGTTGGCATCTACGACTAAAAGAAACCAAATCCATAGAATAATCGCGCGTTCTACTTTTCACAACAAATTCGCACTGACGCACCTCAGGAGCAAACATTATTAATCCGGAGGCGCGTCAAGCGAGAAGGGAGAAGAGAAAAAAAAGTCCATTGTGCCCTCGGAAAAAAGTGGAAAAGAAAAAGAAAAAAAGAAGGAGCAACAGCTGGCAAATAAGTCGGAGAATGCACCCGTGGAATGAAACAATTCTCTTCGCGCCTTCCTCCCTCCTCCTCACCGGCGCGCATAATTTTCCTTCCAACGAATTGAGAAGAAGCAGCAGCAGCGCAGTGCACCACTGCCGGGTGAGAAAGAGAGGGAGAGAAGAATCTCCCTGGGGGAGAGGCGAGCCGCGGGAATGATGAGAATATTTTCCACGCTGGCTTCAGTTTGCGCCGCCGCTGCCGACGACGGTCATTATGCGCTTTTCCGTGGGCGCGCGATATGAAAAGAAACGCGAAACTTTGCCCCTCTGCGCGCGTGTGCTTTAGAATTCAGAAAAAGGGGGTCCCTTTGATTAAATTACTTCGCCCCTTCCTCGTTTCGCGCAAATTTTTCCACGCACCGGACCATCCGTCTGTGCGCGCGAGTTTCTTCTTTCTCCGCGTGTATATGTATAAGGGCGCGCGTTTGCGGAGAGGAGGAGGACCGGCATCCCAGTGGAATGAAAACGTCGGTTTGCCAAATAAATCTGCTTAGCCCGCGAGTGCGCGGGGACGTTCTTTTGTTCCTTTATATACGCGGCAGCGCTGTGCGTGTAAACTTACGTATTTATATAAGAAAAGTGTATGGGTAGCCTCTCGGTGAACCTGAAATTGCAGAATTTAATAAACAGACAAATAATATTATATTTATATTTCAAGTACCTTGTACAAAATTTATGACTGAAGTATGT
>UCWB01005717.1:0-10137 GCA_900474355.1 Torymus geranii | reverse complement strand
TTTTTGCTCTTGAAACAGTGCGCTGCCGTTAGCACGTGTTGCTTGGAGATGATGGCACCGCCACAACCATGCCTGTACTTTCCAGTAGCTTTCTGCTTCACTTGTATAGACACTTGGTACTTAAAATCGTTGTTGTCGTCCGAAGCGCCGCCCAAGATTCGCATATGCTTTTGGCATTGGGCTGAGGATGTTAAAATTTTTTTTAATCAGTTGCTTGCGAAAATTTTGGCATGATCAATATAGCAGATTTAATAAAATATTAATGAACACAATAAGCAAATTAGAATATAATATAAATACAGAAATTGAAAAATTACAATCGTGAAACTATAATCTTATGACTTTTCTTTTCTTTTAAATGTTTGGCAATTTTGTACAGAAAAATAATTTTAAATGTAAATAACATTTACAATTTTCTAGCAATTGAAATTGTTCTTTAATGTGTTAGTTGGTAATACAAAAATACTGTAAGAATTAATTAAACACAAAAATTTGAGAATTTTTTCACGTAAGAAATCATAAAATTCGTTACTCACTAAAATCAAGTAGACTGCTGCTCCAGACGCATACAATGAAGAACAAATAAAAATTGTAATTCATTGCGAAATAAATGCTTGTAATTAATTCGTTAAGTCATCAATGTATTTGTTTGTTTAACATAATTTGAATTCCGCGTTGCCGATGGCAAAGTTCGATGTTACTTGCAGGATTGACAGGTAGTTTCCTAAAAGTTGTACCCTGGAAAGTTTTGGCAACTTAAGCGAATATTCATGTCGCTATCTACAATGATGCTAGTTCAAGTTCTTGATACTTATGCTTATCGGTACAGTAAATATTGGATTAGACGCTTTAGTCGTAAGTGGAGGATATTGTAATAAATGAATTATCATATCAATGAAGAGTATCGATTAGTAAATGTAAATACACTTTACGAACAAAATTTCAGACTATCGAGTTGATATGAAATTTCTTGTACAAAAAGCATAAAACGAAAGAACTCATAAGCTATGCTGTTATTAATTCTATAATACGAGTAATTAAATGTTCATTAGAACTAATTTCTAATCGATTATGACTATTTTACTGAAATGATGATATGTAGCATTATAGATCAACCATTGACTGTACTTATTTTTAAATTATAGTAATAATCTTTATTTGATGCTTTATAACATATATATAATAAAGAAATTCTATACAAATACCTATGTCAAATGCAAAAATATGTAATAGGTCGTATAAGGAAACTAGATTCATTGATATATTGATAAGACTTACAAGTTTGTACACACGATCAATAGAAGGATGAATTATTCATTCAGTAGGTTTTATCAGTACTACCGATTGACAGACTTATTGACGACTTCTCATAAATCAATTTTAATAATTTATTTAAGATTTTCAAAAGAAATAATGTATTTAAGTACAAAAAAAAACCTTTGAATAAAATATAAATTATTGAAAATATTTTTGCAGTAAACTAAAGCGAAGACCAGTTTCACTTCAATGAAGTTGTGCATATTAAAAAAGTCGTGTAGCCCTTATCTACGAATTATCACTTTGCTCTTTTTAAATAGCATGATTTTTTTGTAAAATGCATACTTGCCGTACTATCTGCAGACTATTTATTAATCTTTGCTAGAAACTACTTCTAAAAACATATTACTACTACAGACTATGTTCTACTGGTATCATTGGTTTCGAAAGTAAACTCGTCCTTGTATAAGAAGATTTAGTATCGTTCAGATGAGAAACTATGCAAAAATTTTGCATTTCTAATTCCCAATTCCAAAGAAATCAAGTGTTGAATATGGTTTATTTTATACAACTTACAAACACTTAAAATAAACCTTTTTCAATCAAAGAAAATATTTAAAATGTATTTTTGTTATTATTTATTTCCAAGGTATACATGAGATAATTCACAGATTATCAAGTTTCCATTTATAATTCATTTAGAAAATCAAAGAAGAATAAATCGCTTTAATTTTGTTTCAGTTATATTATTTTATTTCTATTGATTCATTTTTAAAATGTCCAATTTTTCTACGATTATCAATCCCTTAGCTGTTGGCAAAATACATCTTATGGGATTTCCTATGCTTCATGGCAAAGATTCTTTACCACGGCAGCTAAGAGGTTAAATTGTAATTAAAGTCAATGTGGATGTATAAATTTTATGAATTTTTAGAATTCCCACAAGTAATAAAAGCTTAAAATTTTTTTTTATTTTTATTAAATTCGTGGATTAAAAAATTCAAATTAAGTATAGTATGAACTTTTGAAAAAGTAGAAATTTGAATAAAAATTATGTGTCATCAATACAACTATAAAATATAATTATCCTATAAATCAAAAAGCAGAGTAGACGTTTAAATCTGCAATTCATATCATTTCTTTGAACCACCGGATTTGCACATGCAGTGTTTATAGTCTGTTAGCATCTACAATATTTATGATTTAGCATAATATTATACTTCCAGATGATTTTGTACTTTTCCGTATCGCACCTAAGCACCGCATTAAATATGTGCACTTTGAGAATCAATTATACATATACCAAAATTGTGCTTATCGTTATCAAATGAGTAATAATTGATTATAAACATTAATTATGAAAAATTAACATTATGAAAATGAATAATGTTTTGAATATATGATATCGTGCTATTATTCAAAAATCTTTTGCGATATTACTATATAAGCGAGGGTGAGGGATTTGTTAAATCACATTTTCGGCTTCCAAGTAGTACAACAGGGGTCGTACCTCCAAAATGAATCGCTTTAACTTATTCTTGTTAGTGGTCGGATTCTCGGCTGTTCTCATCAACAATGGTAAAATAATAATAAAGTTTTATTTTATTTAACTAAAATCTTCCATAGTTAACACTTCATGCAAACTATTATAAATAAACTAAAATATAGTGACAGATAATCAATTCCAAATCTAGTTGTATATTTTATTAAAAATAATATTTCTCAAATACAATCTACACCCTCAACAACAACTACAATTAAATTATTTACAGCCACGGCCCGTCTGCATTCCGAGGGCATCGTTGGTGGTGACAACGCCGACGAGGGTAACTACCCCTACCAGATCTCCCTGCAGGTTGCCGGACGCAGCATATGCGGAGGTTCGATCATCGGCAAGCGCCACATCATCACCGCCGCCCACTGCGTGACCACAAAAGGCAAGCTCAACGGCATCTCCATGAAAGTTGTCGCAGGCATCAATGACCTCAAGTCGAAATCCGAGCACCGTGTCACCATCGACGTTGAGAAGGTCTACATCCCCAGTGAATACGGACCAGCCAAGAGGCTGAAGCGTAGCACCGCTGATGTGGCTATCCTCAGGGTAAGGCTAACGTCGATTTTTTAAGATGTACTAAAACTCAACACGAGCTTAACTAAAGAAATTTGACTTTTCTTTATAGCTGAAGGAAGATCTGCCCCTGGACAGCAATCCAAACCTCAGTAAGCTCGAGATGCCGGAAAAAAAGACGTACGCCGGCGAGCGCGCGGTCATCAGCGGATTCGGCTGGAACTACGTCAAGCTCGAGGTCGACAAGGACTTTGGAATCGTCAAGGAGACCGGCGGTGGCTCATACGACAAGCTCCGATTCGCTAAGGTCGACATTCTCAGCATCGAACAGTGCAACAAGCACTTCAGAAGTCCCGTCACCGAGAATCACATCTGTGGAGCGGTCGTACAACGTGACGCCATCAAACACGAGGGTATCTGCTCTGTGAGTACATGTTTTCTTACTGCAAACTGTTCTTTGAAGATATTTACTGCGATGAAAGATATATGGGAATGCAGAAAAATTTAAAACTAGAATGGAGTTGGCATTTCTTTGATACAACAAATTTTCATTTTAATTACATTATTTTTATATAACATATCAATTAAATTTTTCCCGCGTCCATACATTTTTTCAGTCATCTATGATAGTCTAGAAATTTCTTTAAAAATCTATATTTTTGTATTTTAAAATTCTTCACTTTTTCTTTGAAATTGTACATCATGTTACTCTACAATTTACTAAATCCAACAATTTCTTTAAATTTTAGGGTGACAGCGGCGGCCCACTCGTCTTCGACGGCAGGACCCTTATTGGTGTTGTGAGCACCAGTCCGATCGGTTGTGTCGAGCACGTTCTTCCCGCTGTTTACACCAGAGTCTCATCCTACCTGGACTTCATCGACAAGGCCGTTAACGACAAAGACGATGATCCCGATGTCCGATCCATCACCCTCAAAGCCTAGACTGAAATGAATACTCATGTATAGAAAAATAATAGGTCGGTACGACTGTTAGCAATGTGTTTATTATTTATTACATTTGTTTACGTATTTATTAAAAAAATAAATTATATAAAAAATTAATGATGACTTCGTTATTATTGAAGAAACCCTTTTCCATCTATAATGCGATCAAATGTTTAACAATAGATTGGAGAAAAAAATTCAGACATATGTTGTTTCCAGGAATAAAAAATCTTAAAGTTGTTTAAATTACATATCGTAAAACCAAAATGAATCGTCTTAACATTGATAAACCTTTTTTAGAGTAGCCTAATTAGATTACTTTCTGAGTCTATATCAGAAATGTAACTTACTAAACTTTCGTAGAAAAAAATTATCGTCGGTAATACGTTTGTAATCATTTATGAAAACTGTTTTATCAATTATTATTTCCTCTATATTCAGATGCTGATAATACAGTGTACTACATAACATTTGGGTTAACATTATCAGTAAATATAGATATCAGTTATAATCTTTATTAGGTTTCATTTTAAAACGAAAGGTGTCGCAGCTTAATAATACTAAACTATTTTTCTAATATCGATAATCTGCCTATCGACATTATAAACTAATTACTAATTTTTTTTCTAATAAAAGATGGAAACTTATAAAATCGATTCACTAGAAACTTGCATACACGGCTGTTATTATTGAAATCAAAAAAATTTTTAATTAAATTTTATCAAAATTGTTCCTTTAAATGAAGTATTAGTTGACGATATCCATAGAATTCTAAATAATATTTTATAATATAGTGTTCAAAAAAAGTAGTTTTTTTCCCTTTTGTTCCAGTAATACAACTTTTCGTGTTTTTTCAATAATTTTATTTTATTCGATGATTTGACAAAATCTTAGCAATAAAATTTTTCTAAAATAAAACTTTATTAGTACACATTGTAAGACAAAAACTGAAATCATTTGATTTTTTTCAGGAATTATTCAAGGATTTGTTTGCAGAAATAGTAATATCGTAATAAAAACTTTATTAATATTATTGTTTAATGCAAATATTGGTTTTAGATATAATTGCATGGTAATACGTTAATTCTCACACAGTTTAGCATTTTGTGTGTCGATTAGACTTCGTTGGCCTCGATTTGGCATCTTATCTTAATTATTGTAATTATACTCATAACATATATGGCTTGAAATTGTACAAAGATTTTTCTGCCGCATTTGCTTAATAAATGCAGAAGTGCACGGAATTACGAAAAAATAAAGACTAGGTGTACCCGTCACTGTCGATGGTCTAAGATTATTAAAAATGAACCGAGTTTTCTCAGTATTGTACATTCTAACTATTTTAAACCATTTTGTAGTTAATAATGGTAAGTTATCACCAGTTAATTTAATTTATCAGCAAATGGGATCAAACTTCATTCTCGCAATAACTAACGAATTTTAATTATAACTCAAACTATGCAAATCAAAATTAAATTTGCAGCATTTTCTAGCATTATTTTTTCAAGCAAGTCAAGATTAAAATAATCAAACTAGATACTAATTGTAAGATCCTTTTGAGTATTATTTAATAGTTCTGTCTTTACAGTCGAAGCTAGACTACATGCTGAAGGAATCATTGGAGGAACAGAAGCAAATGCTGGTCAAATTCAATATCAAGTATCCTTTCAAGTCCATGGTGAGAATATCTGTGGTGGCGGGATCATCGATGACACTCACATTTTGAGCGCTGCTCACTGCTTTCTTGACGAATTTGGTGAATTTAGAAATCTTCCCCTAAAAGTCCTAGCTGGTACTAACAAAGTAAATGAAAAGCACGAAAGGATTACAGTGGGTGTTGAGAAAATTTATGTGCCTACGTCGTATGATCCATTTATTAAACCACATGCTGCAGATATCGCAGTAGTGAAGGTTAGTGTTTTGTGATAAAAAGTGTGATAAAGTATAATCAACTTGATTGTCCTCAACTTTCTACTCCTACAGTTAAAGAAAAGTTTAAATGTCAGCTCTGATACTCGACTGGAAAAGTTAAATCTTCCAAATACCAAGAAATCTTATTCTGGTAAAGTGGCAGTAGTGTCTGGTTTCGGCTGGGACTGGGTAGACATTTACGAAGATGACTTTACAGGATCTTTGGAGGAAGTTGGTGGTGCTTCAAAAGATGTGCTAAAGTATGCTCAGGTAGATGTTCTCAGTAATGTGCAGTGCCAACAGAATTACGAGAGGCGTATTCGTAATACCGAAATTTGTGCCAGGCTGAGACAACGTGACAGTAAGAATCACGAGGGTGTCTGCTCAGTAAGAATAAATATTCATTTTGGTTCGTTACCTTATGTTTCTCATTTGAAAGTTGATTGCTCTGTTCTTGCGACTACAGTCTATCGTTATCTAAAATACTTGGTTTTGAATGTTATGTTTTCATTCCATAAGAAGTCCAATTGAACTAATAAAGTAACTAAAATGTTGCAGGGTGACAGTGGTGGGCCACTCGTTTTCAACGGCAATACGGTTATCGGAGTTATCAGTACTAGTCCATTGGGATGTGATGAAAGCATTGACCCTGGAGTTTACACAAGAGTATCGTCTTATTTGAAGTTCATTAATAACGCTTTGAATGGCATTAAAGCACATGATATGCGTGTGTATGTATTGAGCTATGATCCCTGCATGGACTGTTAGCCTTGGTCTGCGTAGAAATATATATATAATTGCTAAATTCAGGGATATTTCATTAATTTTGTTACACTGATCCATTTAGAGATAAATAATATTTTATGCAAAATCGCGTTCTAAACTAAACTTTAAATTATTTTTCTTCACACCGGGCCGAAAGTACCACATTCCCGCCCAGCGCAAAAACGGAAATGTGGTATTTTTGGCCTCTGTGTGAGGAAAAATATTATACGCTCCACGGGAGGAAAATTGGCCAGCCCACATCTCGTATTTGCCACCCTCGCCTTCGGCTTGGATGGCAATTTACGCGATCTGTAGACTGTCCAAGTTTTTTCATCCTTAGGTCCGTAATATGCTATTTTGAATTATTAAACTAAATATTATTAGGTTATTCATTTTCTCGGAATCGTATAAAAGTAATGTATAAAAAGTACTTTTTATATTTTCCGGTTTACGTAATGTACTATGTTCTTGAACAGTATTCCCATGATAATGTAAATTTATGCGTAATAATGACACCTGTATATATGTATACTTTAAACTGTGACAAATGTACCAAAGGAACTTATTTTCATAATATTTGAATATTTTCTGCAGCATAAAAATCGTAATTTCGTCAGTTTTTTGCAATGACGGTATTATAATGATTAAAATTTAGAATTAGACACGTGTTGTATCTGAACACTTGATATTCTTTATAATTGCTGAGCAAATAATATGTAAAACAAACGGAGGCTCATTACGTCGTACACATTTGTAATATACGTTCCTATTTCAATAGAGTATTGATACTGTACATTTTGAACATCATGCGATTTCACGGTTATAAGAAGCGTGTAATTTTCTATGAATTACTTAATCATTGCAGACATAAGGATTAATACTGATTATGTTTGCAAAGATTTAAAAATGTACTACACTGCATCAACATTATATACTATCTTTCTATTAGTAAACATTACTTTTAGTAATGGTAAGTTGTTATAATCATTCTCGTATACGTCAACTAATTATTTATTGTTCTCTATTATTTTGATTCTATTTTCAACCATTGTAAAAAGTACCTTATTTTCTTTAGACGCTTATTTTCTTTAAACTTCTTTCATTTATTTATACTTCTCTTCTTTACAGTTGAAGCTCGACTTACAGCCGAAGAGATCGTTGGTGGGGACAATGCAAAAGAAGGACAGTTCAAATACCAGGTTTCAATCCAGATTGGAGCCAATATTAACATTCATACTTGTGGTGGTGCCATTATTGGTGATCGTTTCGTTTTGACGGCAGCTCACTGTGTGATAGATGAGGATGGAGAATTCGAAGATTTGCAGAAGTATGTGGTCGCGGGTGCCCTCTATTCAAACCAAACTGATGAGAATGTCGTTCGAGTGGGTGTCGAGAAAATATACGTACCAACAGAATACCAGCCGAAAGCTCCTAAAGGAAAGAAACCTTATCATACCAGTGCAGATATAGCTGTGCTGCGAGTAAGTAAATGGTTTATTACAATTTTATGAATACTGCATTTATAACATAAAATTATCCGTTACAGTTAGAAAAGTCATTGGGACTTAAAAATAATCCCAACTTAGATAAAGTACAAATACCAAAAAGAAAGTCCGATGATGGTGTGTACTACACGTTTGAAAATGAAACAGCAACTGTTAGTGGATACGGTTGGGACTGGGTTCTTGTAGAAACTATAAAGGGTAAAAGAAGAGAAGTCGAGGGAAAGTCGGAGCACATGTTAAAATTCGCCATAGCTACAGTTGTAAATACCACGGATTGCCAGAAATACTACCGAGGCCCCTTGGTTGAGGGTCATCTGTGTGCCCAGGTGAAGCAGCGGAATCCCGAAAACTATGAAGGAGTCTGCTCGGTAGGTCTTTGTCTATACTTACAAATTATTAATTTCAGAAATGAAAACTAGAGCTTTCGTTATATCTTTCAGATGGACAGCGGTGGTCCACTTGTTCACAAGGACCGTCTTCTAATTGGAATCGTAAGCTCAAGTCCATTAGGATGTGATGAAACGCTTGTTCCGTCTGTGTACACCAGAGTAACATCATATATATCGTTTATTAAAAATGCTGTTAATAATATAGTAGCAGAAGATATGCGTAGCGCCACAAAGATCATACAAGATGGGCAGATACATATTAAGCAAGATGTGACCCCCGTTTAAATAAACCGAAATATTTAATATAAATTAAACGCTAATTAAACCATCAAAATACCAACCGTCTATAAATTATTTACAAATATATGGATTTCGAATTTACTCATATTATTAAAACATAATTTATTTTATAACCATCCCATAGTTGAAAAATGTGAATGGGTATTAATAACTATTAAATACTGTAAATAACTATAAATAATTGTTGAGAACTATTGAAAACCGTAAATGACCTTTATGTACATTCCCAATTTCGACATTTTCTAACAGTTTTTCTGCCTCGTGTGTTGCCATCAAATGTAAACCTTGTTTCAGTTTGCTAATCGTGTTCTTAACGCGTGAATAAGAATATTGGTGATTGCTTCATATCATGAATACTTCGCAGATAAAGTATATTATATATTTCGTAATATTTGTAAATATAATCAATAATTTACAATTACGCAAAACTGATTACACAAAGTAAGAAATCATTAATCTTCATATTATCGTTAGAATGACTAGGATATAGTAAGCATTCACAAGTTTATTATACGATAACTCATTCGTAAGTAATTTTATGAGTGTAAGGTATTGTTAATGCACCTGATTCGACACACCTTTTCTTATTTTCGGAACTTTCTTGGAAGATCTGCTTCTACTGAATGATCGTAACGTCTTTAAAAAACTATAGAAAAATTTTACAATTGATACTATCTTATTCCATAGTTATTATAATTTGACTTTCATGGAAAAGGTATTATTCTTCTATATAAGTGGAATAGAAAATTTGTTTTTCCTTCATTTCTTAATTTGGTTTTTACGAATAATCAAAAACTTGAACTTTTGAACTTTAGAACTATATAAGTTTTTTTTTTAAATTAAGTATTTCAAAATATTTACCATGATTAATAAAAATTTGATTATACTTCTTTGTGTTTTTTTTACCAATTTTGCATTCAACCCAAGTAAGATACATGT
The DNA here is from genome assembly GCA_900474355.1 of Torymus geranii. Taxonomy (NCBI): domain Eukaryota; kingdom Metazoa; phylum Arthropoda; class Insecta; order Hymenoptera; family Torymidae; genus Torymus; species Torymus geranii. The sequence goes on along the minus strand of UCWB01005717.1, from coordinate 56 downwards.
CATAAAAATATTTATTATTACATATTTTATTGATTTTTATGTATTGTGTCAAAATT
>UCWB01005716.1:0-10137 GCA_900474355.1 Torymus geranii | reverse complement strand
GGAAATGAGAGTCTTAGAAGTTTGTAGGTTTTTATTAACTAGGCGAGACTTTCGGTCTACTTTGAGAATTGGCTGTTTCAAGAAGACAAAAAGTATTAATTTGAATCGAGAATAATTATTATTTGAGAACATTAATCTATCTTGAAACTGGGAAAACTGAATATCGAAATTTTTGCAGCATTTGATCAGATGATTGATACTGTGAGTATATAAGTTTGATATTTTCATTACAAATATTATATCTCATGAAAAGGGGTAGTTTGTTCGATTTTGAATTTAATTTATTTACTTAGATTATGTTAGTAATGATCATTTTAAACGTTTTAAGTACTAGTTAAGTGGCAACAGTATATCGACCGTTTAGAAATAAAATGTAATTAGCATCAATTCTGCCTAAAAGCAGTGAAAACAGATAAAGAAATAATCACACGAAGCGTCAATCTATCATAATGAAATTTGGATAAACCATTAAATGTAAAGTGTATAACTGTTTATTTTGCGTTTCACTTCAGTTTTTATGGTCATTTTAATACTTTGAACTGGGCATATAAAACAATCATTATTTAAGTGTCTCACTTAAATATATTAAGCATTTAAATTTATCTCTTGTAACATTTTTTTTACCTGTAATCAGCCAATTTATTCATGGCAGTCAACAATTTACTGTTATGCCTTAACGATGCGGTAACATTAAAAAAGTGTAATAATGAAGTATAAAATATATAATTTATTAAATGTTACATAGTATCAGTTAATGATTAAAAAAAATATCATATTTTACTTTTGAATCAGCTTAAAATTACCTCTAGAGCTTTAAATACCGATAATACTGAGAGTTCACGGTCTAAGGTTTTAGTAAACCTCTAAATTCCATAAAAGTAAAAGCGGGCCAAAAAAGTGGGAGCTCCTTTCATTGCTCGTAAAATTAGCCATTAACGCCGTGAAACACTGAAAGTAAACTTTTAATCACGCGACCCGAGAAGGGTGAAACATTTTATGAGCCTCGAAAAATTCCTCTGAAAAACCCTCAAACCTCACTTGCTTCATTTATACTTTTACGTACTAACGTATTTTAAAAATACACTGGCGTAAAAATTATTTGAAAAATGTCCTTTCAAAAAATACGTTTAAGGAAAGAAAAAGAAAAATAATTAAAATCATACGTAATATTTTCCTAAAACCCAAAATAATAATAATGATTTTTAGAAAAAAAGGCATTATAAATATCACATTTCTAATCGTTTCACGAGTCGAAACAAACAACAAATATTCACTAGGAAAGGTGAAAATTGTGCATTTACATAGCCTTTATTTATCAGAAGTCAGTAGCTACATCGGGAGTAGAGAGCTTACCTTCAATATTGGATATCGTAGGTTTTCACGACCCAGATAACATAAATGGCTTTAAATTATCATGTCTTTAATTACATCAAAGAACGGATACCTGTGAAGGTGATTAATTGATGTTAACGCGCTCGTTCGGGTGAGCAACTTTTCGTTGTCTGATAAATCAACGTTAAAAAAAATACGGAACATAGTGTTTTACTTAATTTTTAAATTTAAAAGATAATTCAATATTGGATTGGTTTCTGTGAGCACGTTTTGTACATATTATAAATTCACACGTAAGCAAATTTCTTAGAATTTGATTAAATGTATTTTCCTGATTTAACCGTGTTTTATATTGTAATAAAGAATTGACTTTGTAGAGATATGTTTTTCCTGACTATCTAGTTGGAATCGGAGTAGAATGATTAAGAAATTAAAAAATTCCTTGCGAACATTAATTCTTGTATTATAGTCATCGGTATAGTGAAGTTCTAAATAGATAGAAAAACAAGTTTAAAACATTGATTTATACTTTGAATACTCGATAGTGACAAATATTTGGTTATTATTCTACTATCGGATAAGTAATTAATTCTTCAAAGAGCCCACATTTCTCGAATTTACAAAGTCTAGTTCTCATAAAACGTATAGAAACCAAGCTCCTCTTGAAAACAGCCCTTCAATTATCAGAACTATAAATTGAAAAAATATATTGTCGACCGAAATTAATTGTATAGCTCGAACACTATAGTTTTATACAATAATTTTCTCTGAGAAAAATCAAACCTGCCAAACAATAAATTGCTGCTTTCAGGACTCCTGCCACAAAAAGGTCACTAAACATCGCCCCAAAAGTATACCCCATCCCAACCCGATTCAAAAGCCCTCCAGTTCCATTAAAAAAAAAAATATTCCAAATTACCACGCACGAGTGATTACCTCGGCTCTCGTGTCCGATTTCGACGGATCTCAGAACAAACGTATATATACGGACAATTCTCGCGCCATCGACTTCCCGACGTGTCGGCAATCAACAAAGGCCTGAAAATCTCACGCTCCGCTTAATCAACGATAAAAATGAAAGCGCGTCTCCGTTTTTCGCCGATAGCACACGCTCGTGCGGCATATACAACTTCTAGCTCTTGTATCTATCTATCCGTCACCAGCTTTGATGTCACCGCAGCTCTCGATCTGTAGCTTCCTCCTTTTGCCGAATTCGCTCGATTCCGCGCGCATCGGCAGCTTAATATGACGCCTTCGCAGTGAATCACCGTCGGCGATTTCTCTGTTGTTTTTTCTGAGAGTGCTTTGGATAGAGGTTTTGCGTGTGTGTGTATATATATGTGAGAGGTTGCCGGTTCAATATAGTTTTACGGGGAGTAGTAAAAATTAACATATCGAGGCGGGCTAATTGAATTATATTGCGCAATCGCGATCGGGAATAGCTAATCAGGCGATTAATGCGTTATCGAAATTCAATTGGAACTCAAAAGTGAATTAATTGTTGAATTTTGGCGGTCTAACAGGGGAACGTTAATTGGGTCTTAATATTGTTTTTATATTAATGACCTGAGTATTAGATCACTTAGGACTAAAAGCTTATTTTATAGTAATGTGTTTTAAATCCTAAGCTGGTCTCGAATTTTATTTTTCATGCACTATATTTCAATACAATTTCAAAAAATCCAACGTTTATATTTCGTAGGACTTTTGCAGTTATTTACGATCTTCTTGTAATTCTCAATGTCAGTATTTTCATAATTTTAATTATTAATTTGCTTGACGTATTGATTGTATTTTGAGAGGCTTAGTTGTAAGAACACGTAAAAACAATGAACACGATATAGAATTTTTTTAACTATCGTTTTATCTAGTTCATACATTCGTTACAAAATTCTTTCTGCTCATCTAAGCTAACACGTTAACGAATGTTTTAGTTTCTTTCACATTTTTTTTCAAGTTACTACAGAGGAAAGCGAAAAGATAAATAAAAGCGATTTCGATGGACATTTTGTACTCTTGTTAAGTGACTTTTTTCACAGAAACATATTGCCAAAGATACAGCGATTTGAAAAAGCGTAGATTAACTCAACAAACAAAAAGACATTAAGAGATAATGCTTTCTTTCGCAAACGTGTTTTTATCAATATAAATAACGTGTTTCTGTCTGATTCTTGAGTGTTGAATTTGTTTCTTCAATATATATACACGATAAAAGTTTCGTAAAAAGAGTTTGCAATTTTATTCCCCAACATAAATATAACTTATCAGTCTAATTTGTATAGAACAAATGTTTCCTATAACCTTCGTTTAATAAACTTTATCTCTGAATCCCCGAAAACTCTTTCTTTTCCATACAGTATTTTTACATTGAAAATTCATTCACTATAATCTCGATTAACCGTGTATTTCCATTTTCAAAAATTTCTCCAGAAACTACTCCACCAAACCACCTAAACCACCGTGTTTACCCACCTCTCACCGGAATCCCCTGACGTCGCGCGTCAAACAAAAAGGCGGCTTTGGGAACCGTCGGTAGATTACACCGTTCTTATCAGCGGTGATCGAGTGCGCGAAATTGACTCTTACACCAGGGCGGCGCGCGTCATATCTACCGAGTCAATTATTATATCTACCCGTACGCGCAGATGGATATCTACGAGGAGAGAGAGAGAGAGAGAGAGAGAGAGAGAGAGACACACGCTTATCTCGCGCGAGTGCCCGAACGTGTTAGCGCGCGGCAAATCAAATAGCGATCGGCCGATAATCACTGCCGATAGCGCGCTCGGCTTCAAAGACTTTTAGCCGCGCACTTGCCTCCACCGGTATCTCTATTTCGCTCTTTTGGTTATCGGTTCGAGCTTATCGGGAGGCGATGGAGGAGGAGGAAGAGGGCAGGAAAAAAACGCGGCTTGTCATACGCCGCCTGTCGAATGTGCTAACGAGATTATTATTAGCTTTTAGGAGAAAGATGGTATTTTTACAAAGAGGGTATGAGTGTTTCCTTGTATATTGAACTCGTTCTTTAGGCGGCTTGCTGAGAAGTACGTCTATCTGGTTATATTAGAGATTCAGGTGAAGATTGTATTAAGTTCTACATGAAACTTGTTGTAGCACTACTATACTTAGTCGGGATATTTGAATTTTACGATTTTATCTTTTATTGATTTCAAGGGAATCGTAATGATATTTCTATCTAGTTTTACAGTATCGAGAAAAGTATATCGTGTACATTCCTAGTAAATTAATTGAAATCAGTGAGACTTTAACTGGTTTCTTTTTAAAAATGAATCAAATGCTTGTTCCTTTTGCAACATTAACATTTTAGGTATCACAATATTATGATACTTAAGATTTAGAATTAAAATATTAAAACCATTTTCGAATGGTTGCTTCTTTTGATATCACTTTTCCTCTTCTGCCAAAAACTAAGTTCACTGTGAAATAAGTAGGGCTTCACGATATAGCAAGATTAATCTTGATATTGTATTCTCTTGCTTCAATATTCAAGACAATAATCGATACAATATTTACATACAGCTTTCGATACAATACCAAGATTATGGTATCAAGAATCTTGTCTTCTCTTGAAAATAACTTAAAATTTTCTAATCGTAATGATTTATCGAAATAATCATAAATTCATAACTCAATAAACTTCAGTAGTTGCTGACGACCATTTACTAACGAGATGTTCGAGTGATAACGGTTGGTAAGGCAGTAAGCGTACGTGAGGCCACAGGAAAGGGTTCCGCCGCATAGCGGCAGCGCGCGAACTAGATTCTAGCCGGCAGCACATATATGGCAGGAAAAATCAAATTTCAAATGTCGCATTGATTTATACTTGTGCCAAAATTTTATTATTTGTTTATTGAAGCTAGTGTATTTGTATATTAAATTACCTTCAGTTGCATTATTCTTAAAATTCAGTAAATTTTTAACTCAAAAGTTTATTTTACATTATTCAAGTTACATTGTTATAAAATTCCAGCATACCTAACTTCCATTACAATTATATGCCAATTTTAATTGCATATTATATTAAACTTAATATATTTCTGTATGAAATTATTTTTACTTACGTTGTTTTTAAATTTCACTTACATTCTTCATTTCGATTATTTTTAAATATCAATTGCATACATACCTTAAATGTTTATTATAATTTTACTAAAAACTGTCATATACTTGTACTTGTAAATTAATTCGTTTTCTGTTATTCGTATTCGATTTTAATTCAAAACCCTTAAACTTCTATTACATTTGAAATTTCAATATTTTGGTGTTAAACTTAATGTATTACATTCCGTTACGTTATTCTTAAAATTCAGTAACCTTTGTAACTTGAAAGTTGCTTACATTTAAGGACATTTAAAAAGGTCTGAAACTGAAATATCCGCGGGAGGAAATTACCCACTCTAATATGATCAAGAATTTCACGACAAGACAATAACTCTTTTTATATTGACTGAAAAGACCAAGACAAGAGAGAAATTTTCAAGAATTTCCAAGAGCGAGATAATAATTACAGAAATATTGTATATTGTCTTGCTGTCGCGCAGCCCTAGAAATAAGTGAATTAACTAAAGAATCATAAGTGAATTAACTAAAGAATCAATCGATATTTTCTTAGTAAGTATAACTTACTTTCTTTCTAAAAATTAAAACTTTTAAAATTTTTCTTATGCTTTTACAACATTAACCTAACCATAAAAAATAATACCTCCTACCAAACAGCCTCCACTAAAAAGAGCCGCTACCCCGACCCTTCCTCGCCTGTCTATCTAGGCGTCGCTCCAAAAATCGCGTTTCCCTTTCGAAAAGCCGGAGGCACGAGGGAGCGAACGTATCTTTCAACGACCCCCGGGGCTAACTTTGCCAATTCGCGCTGAGCCACTTTCCTTTACCCTCTTTCGCAAGGCGCGTGCGCACGAGAAAACTTCCCCCAGCACACGCGGGCCGGAAGGGTTGGGAACTTTACCCTCCTTGAGACGACGAAGAGCAGGCGTTTCGACAAGTTTTTGGATGGGCGACACGACGGTGGCCGGTGTTTAATGCACGCTGGGTCGCGATTTTTGGTGCGGGGGTTAGGATTCCTTGAGAGATTCGGAGAATTTAACGTACTGGTGGAAGTAAAGTGAAAAGATATATTATGGGAGACCAGGTTGTTATAGTCTTTAAAACAGTTAGATTGTTATTGTAGAAGTTTTATTATGTCTGAATGTTATTTTTCTAATGGTTTTAGTAAATACTATATTGTAATTTGGAGGATACTGATTTGTTAGTATCCATTATAATCCCGATGTTCTGAAAATGAGCTTTTCGAATCGTTATAAATTAATAGGAATATTAACATGAAGGTTTATATAATGTATTTTTGAAATCTTAGACATTTTTATCACAAATGACTTTTGTAATGTATGTATACGATAAAGAACACTGATACTTTTTAGATACGTTTTTAATGCGTCAGCGTGTGTCAGGAAAGTTCAGCCGAATTCGCCAACCTTTTCTTGTTATCTGTAAAAATAAACGTGCCTACAATTACGCAGGTCATGCTAAAAGTCAAAATATTACACAGTGAAATAATGAAACAGTTCTAATAGACAAAAAAAAAGAAAATAAGATGTATATAAAAGTAAATAACCCTTATTATAATAAATATCAGTTTTAGTTTCTCCTTTCAATAAAACCAGTTTGTTCACGAATTCTTTTTTCCATTTCTTTATATTTTTCTATAAAACTTTAGTTACAGATATTTTAACAAGAAAGAAACTAGATAAATAAATATTATGTAAAAGAATATCACGGCTTTCTAATTTTTCAGAGATTCTGCAGGGCTTTGAATCAACTTTCCCTGTAGGAATTTTACTCACTAAAAAAGAGATCTTTATAGTGACTTGGTAAATCCAAAACGCGCCATAGGAAGATCCGACTATATTATTTTTCATTAATTAATAACATTCATAACAACTGATTTGCAACAGACTTTGCGTACAATTTCCCCATTAATCCACGCAATCTAATATATCAATTCAGTCATCCACACCGATCCATTAATTCGCTACGCGATTTATTTTCAAATTGATACCCAAGCCGTTCAAACAAATTGCTCCTCATTAAAAGGCCTCCTCCAAAAACTATCCGTTCCCCGTAAAGAACGGGCCGCGGCAGCAGTGAATTAAGGAGACGACTTTAAGGCGAGGCGAGCGCAGAGCGCTTGATATAAACTTGCGCGATTAATCTCCTCGCACTGCGCCTCGTGTTGGTGCGTAATATACGCACACCGACACGACTAAGCGCTCGCGCGTGTGTGCGTCGCGCTGCCCATAAATTACGCCGTAAGGAGGCCCGAGCTGTAATTAATATACTGCATATATATAGGAGAGGAACGCGCCTGCCGTTGTCTCCTGGAAATCGATGCGATGACGCCAGCCCGTGCGCGCATAGAGACACACCAATCGTACATGCGACGATGGCCCAATTGCTCCGCGGTTATCGATGGCTTCTCAATTGCTGCCGCGTTTTCGGTGGTGTGGTAGATGAGTCAATCGAGGCTACGGTGCAGGTAAGAGTTTCTTGATGTATCAATAAAATTTTAGGTAACGCAGGGATTTTGAGAATGGCGAGTTAATTATGGTCACGTTTTTATTTAAAAGTTCTTGTTTTTAAACATTGAAGACGCACTTATTGTGAAAGAATTTTTTCTGTAAATTGTAACTTTAATATGGGAAATTTCATTCGATGTCGGCAACGTGATATTTATTCAGTCGTTATTAATTATTTTATATGGAAAGCTTCTTCGTCGCTAATAGAATAATAGGTAAAAGATTTACCCAATTTATCAATTTATATACTTATAACTCTTTCGTAAGTATGATTTAACCCTTAAGACAATAAATTAAGAATAAAATTTCGAAAATCCAAAATATTCATATTGAATTTTCTTATCGATTTGGTTTTATAATTGATAACATCCCGTTGCTATAAACATGGCTTAATGAAATATAAAAGTAATTTGTAACATTTCTGTTATAGTATCAATTCATTCTGTTGTTGCCAACCATATTGCTAATCACTTTCTAAGCAAAAATGGCAAAACATACACGTTGTTTCTACTTGATAATTTTTATGTTACTCAACAATAAATTTTCGATTGATTTATTTAATATTTAATGATAAGAGAATAATATCTTGTTTATCAGTTTATATTAAAACGATCTCGAAAAAGACTTATCCCATATAGCAATTGAGTCGACTAAAATATTTATTTCTTTGTTTTTACATTTAAATATATATTTTTAATGATATCAATAACATTCATCAACAAGTCTTGTTCTACGAATTATATGAAGCAGGCAGATAAGGTGCAGAAATATGTCGAGAAAAAAGGTAGAAAATGATGGATATAAAAACTAAATGACGTAGAAAACAGACGTAGAAAGTTTGCTCTTAGCTTATAACAGAAGTTATTTACAAAACAACCGTTTTCTTAATTAATAATTTATAATTAATGATAATAATAATGTTTATACTTGCATCTCGTAAATGTAAATATCCGAGAAATTAAAATCATAATTTCATCATGTTTTATATAACATTTTAATCGCGTTCACGGGTAAAGAATTGTAATATAAACAAATAAATCATAAAATATCCATATCGCCACAACACGTTTCAAATAATATTATACAATCCGATACAGTGTAAAACTCAGCCTACCAAGGCACAAACAAATTTAACGATCCTTTATTAAACGGCGCGTATACATACATATATATATATATTCCACGTATACTTTTAACACGCTATATAATATACGTTTCATAAGAATACACATAACGGCCCACGCGCGCATTACCCGTATGTATATCTGCGCCTCGTAAACAACATTAAACACTTACAAGCTTGCGAAAATCAGTGTGGGAAAGGCTCGTACATAACTCCTACGCCTCCTCCAAGCCATCCACACACACGGATATATCCCAAATCCAATCAGTCAACAAACGAATCGACGCGCCGCACATATATAAGAATAAAAGCACACATATATACGTATAGATATATATGCTCGCGCGTGCGCTCCATTCATAACTCGGAGCGATGTAGCTACCCAGTCTCGCGCGTTCTCTCCCCTTCTATCCCGAGCGTTAAAAGGCAAATCCCCGGCTAAGCTCCCCTCATCCATAAGGGGAAAACTCGCGAGAGAGAGAGAGAGAGCTGTTCGTACATTTGTAGTACGGCAGAGTCCTTCGGCGAAAAGTGCAAGTGCGAGCTATAGGGGATTCTCGCCGGTATAGTTTCGCCGTCGGTGAGCGCGCTCTGTTGCATTTTTGAGGAACTCGGGGAGGGACTGGCCGTCGTCGCGGCGCCCCTGCTGCCGCCGCTTCAACCCCCGAGAGGACGGCAACCGCCTTGGCACCTCTGTAAAGTAGGGTGATTTTCGAGCGAGTTCGCGTGGTGTAGCTTGTAGCAGGAATTGTTGTTGGAAAAAATGGAAGTATACATATTTTAAGGCGTTGAAAACATTTTTTTTTTCTAGGAATAAATGGATAAAAAATGTTAATAGATAGCTGTAAATCTATTATGTTATTTTTAAGTAGATATGCAGGACAAATTAATGTAGTAAAACGTATATATTCAACTTTATTAGTTTTTCATAGCCTTTTTTGATTCGACAGAAATATTAATAAAGTTACTCTATGGTTTAATAATTTGTTGATATGTTTGATGCGTAACAATTCTTCATAAATGTAAAGCAAATAATCATACAGATATAACAGTTCACAGATTGTATAATTATTCATC
>UCWB01005715.1:0-10141 GCA_900474355.1 Torymus geranii | reverse complement strand
TCGTTACACAAATAAAATTCAAAAATAAAGGCACATTCTTGCAAATTCTTATAGGCAAATAGCTTACCTATAAATATAGCTCAAAACGAGTTATAACAAAATTTTGTTACTCATTTTATCACAAAGGTACTGTTTATAATGCAAAATTATTAAATAATATAATCTTTTCAAATTCAGAATGTACATCAGAAAATATCATTATTACTAATAAATAAATCATTAAAATAGCGTTCACATACTTATACTGGTGATAATAATTTAACGGCCTAGTATAATTTCAAAAAGTATATAAAAAAAGTTCACACCACTGCTTTTTGAAGTTGGTTTGTTGGTGTAGGTGTCCCAGCTAAAAATGTTGTTTTAGTAAATGAATTTCGCAGTAAATCAGCCATGTTTAATGTTTTGTCAAAATTTATTCAAATAATGCAGATTCATCTACGAAACGCGATTCTTTTCATTTTTACAAGTAGAATATGTAAAGATTGTATTTGATTGAAATATTGTATTGTTATTTTTTTTAAACAATAAAATTAAACTCTTTTTGATTTATCTAAAACCTAGTTTCCTTTGCTTTTTGAGTTACCATAAAGTAGTGAAAAAAGTAGGTGTTTAAGATGATTTTTAATTTTTGTAAAGTTTGCGCCGGCATTATTAAGATATTAGGACTTCTGATATATACAATGCCTTTACAATTACTCATGAAATACTTTACAAAAAAGAGGGTGGTAATTGAAGACTTAACTCAGAACAAGGCAGAGCGGCGTTGTCTCAGTGGTTAGCATGCTAGTCACAGAAACAACACTTCAGTGGAATTCCGGGATTTCCCTTGCCTTACAGGTGTAAACCTGGGCGAATGCGAAGCAGTGGTTAGGGCAAAACAGAAAGGTATCGATAAGGTAGGTCACTCCGATGCGCTAGGCAGGGAACGCCGGCCTTACCGGCGGGAACTGGCTCCTGAAATAAGGACCTTTTCCGGAGTGGCCTACTACACTGGAAGACGGACCCGATGCCCTGTAAAGGGCAGAGAGGGTGGTTGGCTTAACCAACTCGGTGCTGGTCTGAAAATATGACCTTCACCGGAGATGTCTTCCAGTAAGGTAAATAAGATCTGGCACGACTTCCACACCAAGGTGATGGAAGGCCCCCGCCAGCTAGGCCAATAGGCTGCGGCGGTAATGGAGGATAAAAAAAAATTAATATTATTTTTAGAGATTGTTAAATAAAAATATGCATTTTTTACGACTGTAGTAAATTTGTATAGATGAGGGGGATGAGCAGTTACTTAAATTTGAACTTATACCAATATTTTAGTTTTTTATAGATCCTCGATATTGTAGATAATAGTTTCTAGCGTCGCCAACAAATAAATAAAAATTTTTACAAATATTTTAAATAATTTGAAATAGATACAAATACTTGGCCATGGAGTTATGAAAATTTCTGAACTAAAATTTTCATGCACTGAAATAAATTGGTATAAAAATAAAATCAAAGGTCAAAGACCGATTTAACATTTGTCAAGCAAGAGCGAAGCCTAACTTAATTAATATTAAAATACCATAACCGAAAAGATCGAGCGAGTGGTCGTTTAATTAACACTCGGGCTTTGCTAAGTGGCGTTTCGCAAAGGGACCGCGAAAAATCCGTGACGAAATAATACCTAGCGAGTCTCGCACGGAAGTCGCGAGGTGAGAAAATTGATAAAGAGCTGAACTTCTTTGCGCGTTTGAAAGTTACGTTGACGAAACGGTCATTTGAATTTAAATAGGATTCTTGCGGTTTGCAAAGTGCGCCGTTGCGAGGTTGCCAGATGGAAACGAGAAATGCTGAACAACTGAATAAATGATTTTCAAATGACGAGAATGCATATATTTATTTACTATAATTCGGAGACACTTTAATAAAGTTTATAACTGCAAGCAATAAAATATGGTTAACTAAATTTAAAAAAAAACTCAATATAACATAAAGTATCATCCAGATCTCCTAATAAAAACTATTTTTGCATCCATCGATTGTTTAAATGAATTCGATGATTAATATCAGCAAAAATTTAATTTGTTTTTCTTTTTTGCCAGACTTATCATCTCATGGCGAACCATTCGACTCCACTCATCCACACTGAGTGATACACCGATGTAGTAAACGACACGTACGACTTCTCCTAATCTGACGATTGATAAAATTTTACAAGGATTCTCGTCTTCCCGTGAACAATGCGACCTCGAAGCGATCAATGGCGCATTTTTTTGTAAAAAGCAGCTGCAGGTGAGAAGCGGGAAGCGATTATAAATTTATACTCGACGTGCGCTCGTGCTTGCGCGCGGGGGGGACGATATATCGGTCATCATACGGGCGCTGCCGCGCGCGCGAGTGTAATTCCTGATTAGATAGGGGTTATACAGTTAGACGCTCACGTGAGAGTCCACTTTTCGCCCTGCGATTTTCGATCGAGCTCTCGTATACGCTTTCGAACGAGTGATTATTCGTACCGTTCAAGTGCCAGGGTATATTAAGCGGATGAACGGGTTGCTTCTCATGTTTATTGAAATCAGATTTTTTTTTCTTAATATATATATATAACTTAAAGCATAAAAATGCCGAGAATATCTTGGTTGCGGGTATATTTATATATGGAAGTTGTGCAACCGTCGTCTATAACGTGTTAAACCTATAGATCGGTGAAAAACTGAAATACTTTTACTCTGTCCTTTCTATTCATCGTTTTTTTGCGGCGCGTGATTGTTATTTTCGATATGAAATAAAATTCCCCGACGATCTCTCCTGAGTCACAGACGCGCAAAACGGAGCGAACCGGTACTTTCTCTTTTTCTTGTTTACATGCGCCGTGTGCCTCTTTAACGGCATTAAAGTGTATCTTTCAATCGAGGAAAATGCATCGAGTCCGAGTGTATAGCGTCGGTAACGTAGGTGACTTTCGATATGCTCCGTTTCGTATAACGTTGGAATGTTTTAGTTTTATGTGTACAAAGCACATATTTGAATTAATAATGTTTTATTGTCACGCAAAAACATACTTTAATCAGACATGATTACTTTATTATGACCGCAAGTGGTAATTGTGCATAGGCAATCGATAAAACAGTGTGCGAGTATAGCAAAACTTCTATTCCTCTCGATAAGTTTACTACTTTACCGGCTCTCGAATTTTAACAACTTTTTAAACAAAATCTTTCTACAAAACTTCTTTCAACGTCCTTTCAGTTATTATAAATAATCTCACTCGCGCGGAAGTGTATGTGTGTGTCATAAATTTTTTAATTACAACATTTGAAATTCCAAGTAACCATAGTATATTATTATTATCCATATTATTAAAGTCCCCGTTATTGTCATAAACATTAACATTAAACTGAATTCGCTTCTACTTAAAAAATTGTCGACTAAACTACTTTCATTACACACATCAACCGATTCCCACATTTCTCGCTTGCCCTACTTTTTATTCCCAAACGGACGTCGACGTATATATTTCAGTTCGATTTTTAATTTTCAACACCTGATAATAATTACAGACACAAATATCTTCCACCTATCTCTTGTACAACAAAATAATAACGAAAATGATTATAAAACATATAATCGTAAACAAAAATATCCATACCTCCACAGTCGACACCATCCCCGAAACAAAAAAACTGTATATATAAAGGCGAACTCCGATAGACATTTGCGCGGGCGCTTGCGTTCTCCCAGATGTTCCATAACCATGTCAGCGAATAACCCGGAGGTCGCTGACCCCGTTCGCCTTAGCGCGCGCGCTCGCGCTCGATTGTCGGCGGCGGGCGCGCGCGAGCTCGCGGGGATTCGTCGTTAAATTGGAAATATGTACTTTCCATAATGAAGTCACGTTCGTACGGTGCACCGAGAGAGCGCTTCCTAGATGTAAAACGTTTCACCGCCTCTGTTTTGGCTGCTTCGTTGTTCGATGTATATACGTAGAGAGCTGCAGTGTATGATGGTCTTTTCCCTTGGTTTTTGATCGGTAATGAGTTGTGAGGATTGTTTGAAAAATTTTAGTAGATTGCAGTAGGTATGTCTGGCTTTGAATATTTCGCTCTTATAGGAATGGTTCTCATGCTTGTATTCGGAACGGTTGATGAACGTAATGGAGAAATAAATTATTCCGTATAATTGGCTTTTCACGTGTAAATTTCATGGCTTGTGGTTTTATATGTTTTCTCGGACAGGATAGGTTATTAAAATGTACAATATAACGAATTTATTATTAATGAATGAATATCAAGCTTTATTATATTCGTTTAGATATGTTAAACGAGATTATTTATCACCATGTACACCTATCACTCGAGACACGATTCTTCGTCGCACGTATACGCATCGCGCGTCGTCTCACCTCCGTTCTTTTTTCGTTCTCGAAATATAAAAACGACACTCGGCGCTGCTTTTTGCCGAAAAAACGCTCTCTCAATCCCTTCACTCCGCTTACGACGCCTCTCCGCCCGGCCGAACAATACCGATTACCAATCGATGCGCGCCACATCGTGTACACGTGTATGCTGTGTGTATGTGTGTGTATATATACCTGCCGGGAAATCCCGGGAGGACTAGAGAAGTGAGGAATGCAGCGATGTATAGGATCGGGGTATGTGTATATGGGAAAGACCACGCGCAGGTGCAAGCCTATATAGGATCAGGAAAATTTACGTTTCGGCCCTTTAAAAATCGGCCTGTCGGAGTGGGAGATTCCATCACGTGTTTTCGTCCGCAGGGTTTATGTTTTTGAAGAGTAACATAATAGGTGGCTGGATGTGTTCACGCCAAGTGGTTTTACACGTAACGTTTTGCAATTGATATTGGGTTATGATGTTTGTCGTTGGTTTTTTCGAAGGAAGAAGGTGATACTGGATGTTATTGAGAATATCCGCGATTAGGTGTTGTTCTTGAGAATCATTTTAGAACCTCATTTCATCATTTTTTTTTCTTTATTCAAATTGAGTTGGATAAAACATAAATTCTAGCTAAATTTACAATGTTTACATCGATCTCGCAGCTAGAAAAACCAGTTTCCCTATTATATCCTACATTTATTACATCTATACATACACAAACACTTGCTTCTTCTGACTTTTTCATCTATTAATCCTCTTATTCTAAAGCAACTAATCACCGCCGCTGCGTCATCAGCGTATCATCGTAGCATCGTACCGAAACCGCGCGACTTGCGCGCTGCAGGTTCGCATCTCTATCTCTCTCTCGTTCTCTCTCTCTCTCGGCATGCACCTCTCCACTAGCGCAATCCTATATACACAACACCGCACACTACTCATACATACACACATACACACTCCCGCGTCGAGAGGAGGAAGTAGTAGGAGCGAACAAGAGAGACGAGAGTGCGGCTACGGTACGGCCGTGCACGAGTCGCGCGCTCGCTCTGTAAGTCTGTATGTGTGGAGCACGTAATCCGAAATAATGGCCGAAACTATATTGTTTGTTAATTTCGGCGCGCGCTCATACCGCGGCTATTGCGACGTTATATGCCCAGAGAGGACGACGACGAGCGCGCGTGTATAAGACGGTTGGAGGGTTTGATGTTTTTTTTTTCTTTTGCGGCAGAAAAAATATAAATGTTTCTAGCTGAAAAATGACGCTTTTTACATCAGAAGATGCAACAATGATAAAAGTATAGACAGTTTTGTTTTCCTTTTTTGCTTGAATGTCTACTTAATAGAGTGCGACGGGATTTTCCTGATTGTAAATTTCAGTTTCTTGTTTCACTGTCGTTCTTGTCTTTTTTTTTCAACGTAGGAAATAAAATAAAATGGTTTAAAAATACCAAGAAGTATAAATTTGAAATTTATTCTTTTAGTGTTCTTAGGGGTTTTATCGCTTCAAAATAAGTTAACGATTACTACTGTGCAAGCGTAAAGTCTTTTAAGGAGTTTACCTTTCGATCAGCATTATAGCGACTTCTTGCTCTCATTTTCCTGTTTATAGATTTTATATTAGTTGGCCTAGTAATTTCTTTATCCCCGAAGCTATCAACGCCTATTTTATATTCTTATTTGACTGTAGTGCGGTTTATCGTCAGTCTTCTTGACTAGTTGAGAATTTGCAAAGCGAAAAATGTTATCACACATAAATTTCCAGTGGATTAAGATTAACTCATTTAAATTTACGACCTCCTACGTTCTTATAATTTAATTATCAGTAGTTTCATCTGCGCTGATAGCGATTTTCCTTTTCAATAATTCAATACACTGTTTCTTTCGAAAATGAGCCGGGCAAAGCTAAATTTTGCCATTCATTGTCTTCCATTCTTTATTTTTCTTCGTACAAATTACATCCTGCGCACTTTTATCAAAAATTTAACGCTCGCATCCCGGACACGGCACTCGTTACTCGAATAATGAGGCTCAGTTTTGAAATTCGTAACATGTGATATATAGCACGCTGTTTCAAATTATCATGTCCTTTTAAGATAAAAAAAACAACAATTCTTTTTTTAATATAAAAAATCAATGCTGCAGTTGTTTAAACATTCTATTTTTGTTTATTAACTATGAGCGTTATTTTTAACGGAATCTGCGATAAAAATGGTTGAATATCCCATTAATGTTAGATTATAATAAGAATATAGACAGCAAATATCTTTTTTTATCGTCTACTACATAAACATAACATTTTTTCTCGACCCAATTTGTTCACTCTAAAAGTTCCTTCGCCAAATCTTCCAATCACGGCTACATACACAAAACGTACAGATATAATGTCGCGAAAGTTCGTATACATCGCGAGTCGTCGTCGTCATCGTCAGCAAGCTCCTCTTCCTCTCCACGTGCGCTCGCCGGTAATTGCAGCGAGCGCGCGTTCCCGATAGTAATGGCCGGCAGGAATGATAATGGCGAAAGTCGGGATTAATTTGTAAATTATCTGGCGAGCGATTTGAAAAGATTGGTATTATATTGTTGTCACGTTTCGAGATAACGTATGTCATACGTAAGGTGTGGGTTCGTGTACCTGCAGTCATTGTTTTTGACTAATAGGGTATAGAAAAAAGCTTCTGACATCTTTGCAAAGGTCAGATATAATTGAAAAAATTCGGAGCATGCAATGTTTTGAAGATTGCACAATCTTGTAAAGACGTGATTTATAGATGGGATTGTTGTCAAAGTAGTTTTGTGTTTTTCCATTTGTCGCAATAGTTGAAGTAAGAGACTCTATATACTGTGCTTTGAGCCTTCAACATATTAAACTTCTGACATGGGTCACGAGTATGCTAGATTTCGGACGACGATTTTTTTTACGGGGCACACAACTCAAGGCACAAAGTACAAAATATGACAGGCTCTAAGAAACATTACAACATGTAATATGAGCTAAAAAAAACTTACCTTTTTAGGTAACTGCGTACTTTCAACAATTACACGAAGCAAGGTTTAACGAATGCTTTATTAATTAAAAAAAATATATTACCTGCTACTTTTTTTACCATAAAAAATTTATTCATCACTACATTTCAACATTAACAAACTATGTTTCTCCACAGGTATCCTGAAACGATATACTCGCTCGTTCTAAACAAATTTTCATTTTACTCTCTGCACTCGATTCTCCTCTCCTCGTCGTCGTCGGCAACAGTGGCGGCGGCAGCAGCAGCAACAAGTTGCCGGCACACGTGAGCCGGAGAGAGACGGGAGTCGACCCGGAGAGCGAGAGGGGACGAATACACAGGCGCACACGTATATGCAGCGCATACACAGAGCTCACGGAGAGCGCTGTAGGGCAGCCGAGGAGAGGTGTATGTACACACGAGCGCAACTGAGCAAGAGAGAGGGACCTGTGGCTGTAAGAGTAGGAGCGAGAGAGAAGGAGCGAGAGCGAGAACCGGCGCGGCGGGGACCAGGAAAGGAGAGGACCGAGGCTCTCGGCGCGGGCAGTCGCCTGCTGACCGCGACCGGGTGTACTAGGTGCGCGCGTGGCGCCCCGAGAGACAGACAGAAAAATCGAAAGAGAGAGAGAGAAGGAGAAGGAGACAGAGAGAAATATAGAGAGAGGAGTGCAATCATCGCAGGACGAGAGACCGGAGAAGCGAAAGAACCATGGAGGAGCTGTAAGAAAGATAGAGTGGAACAAGAAGAAGAAAGAGAGAAAGAGAGATATTGCGACTCGCCCCCCGTTCGCCAATATTTCTCCCAACCTCGATTCGCACACGTACGAGGCACACGCACACGCAGAGCCCACGCACCCGGTACGCGCGAGACAGCTAGCCCCCGCTGCAGGAGAGAGAGTGCAGCGGCTTACGCCACAACAATAACACTTTGCGCGCGCGCAAGTAAAAGAGTGAGTGAGAGAAGAAGAAAAAGAAGAAGAGATCGTAGCAGTAGTAGTACAGTGCCGACGGCAGTTCCAGCAGTAACAACGACGACGAAGACGACGAAGACGACGATCGGCGCACGGGAGAGAAGGACGGCGGAGTAGGCGCGGGCCCCCAAGCGATGGCGGTGCGACCGCGACGTCGCCGCCGTGACGGGGAGGACCAGGACAAGAGGCATGCAACCGGAAGTGACGGAGGCGCAATGCTGCTCCTCCTCGCTTACATGCTCTGCCTCGCGCTCCTGCCATCAGCGATCGCCACCGCCGCCAAGGGAATCGGTACGTGGCACTTGTCGCGCGAGTATAGTCTATACGTCCCCCGACTCTCTTTCTCCGTTTGTGTGTGTCTGTGTGTATAAGCCTGTATGTATGTACGTCTGTGTGTGAGTGCGTGTGGGGCCCCGAGTCGTCGTCGTGTCCTGCGCACAGCAAGCGAGCGAGACCGAGCGATGGCGCAGGTGAAACAGTGGAACGTACCGCCGCGGTGGATGGATATATATCGCTCTTTAACGACCTCGGACCTTTTCTAGGCTCATACTTACCTACCTGAGGCGGGGTATGCGTATACCGAGGGTTCTGACCCTCGTAATTTTTGTTTTGGCATCGCTGTTTTTTTAGGCAAAATAAAGAGGAGATTGGTTTCGGAATTGTGATTTTTTTTCTTTTTTTTTTAAGAATGTATGATTTATTTCAACGTCTGATTTTCGTTAGTCGTTGCGGTTGGTAAAGATCGAAAGTCTAAAATAATCAAAGCATACATAAAAATACGTTAATTTAAATAAAAAATTCTATAGTTTAAAAATTTTTTTTTTTCACCAAAATCGTTTAGGAACCATTTAGAAAAACGGAGCGCAGTGCGGAAACGCGAGAAAAATCGTCTTTTATCGCTCGGCGGTATAGGAGGGAATTGTTCGGTTTGCAAACGGCTTTTCTTATCCGCTTTCTATCGGGCTTTTTCAGGCCTCTCTCTCTTTCTCTCTCTCTCGTCTTATTGGCGAAAAAATGCGCGCGCGCGGATACTCCGGAAGGAAAGCGCCAAGAGGTGTTCGGTCGGTATCGGGGTGCGCAAAACTCGTTGCTATCCAGACCATAAAAACAAGCGTGAAAAACGCCCCGGACGAAAATGTAAAAGTGGATCAGAGGAGATTATGCATTTTCAGGCGGTGTAGTACTACTGCTACCGCCGCGCTGTTGCTCTGTGAGAAATTACTGTTGTTTTGCAGCCATTTTTTTTTGGCCATTTTTCCTCTCCACACCCGAGAGGTCGGTGTCGTGTTCTCGGAAAAATGCGACTCGCGGATAATTACTGCATTATCGTCGCGCTTGCAAAAGTGTCGTTGTCACGTTCGAATTTATCATTAACGAAATCATAACAATAGTGTAGCGATTGGCTATTGAGAAAACGCTTGCTATAATACGCTTGATACGCGGTGCCACCCACGGTATTTTCAATTTAAAAAAAACAACAGATTAACTTTTACAAACTGATATAAAGACGCATAAACAAAATTGTTAAACAAGGAAATTCGGCAAAGCCGATCGCGAAATTAAGTATTCGGCGTGGGAGAGAGAGTCAGAAACAGATGGTGAACGTCATCGTCGAATTTAAAACATAAAACCGCGATGTAAACACACACGTTGGCACGGCGAAATTCTTTCCACACTCGCGAAAAAAGCGCTTGGGTCGTCGAAAAAAAAGTGCGGTCCTCGAAGTCCGACGAATGACGAAATTGACGTGCGCTCGGAGTGTTTGATTGATCTGCAAAAGTTAAGGCAATCT
>UCWB01005714.1:0-10140 GCA_900474355.1 Torymus geranii | reverse complement strand
GCGTTTGCGGGCTTGGCGAGCAGCTACGACAATTTACAGATGTAAAAGCGAACGAACGCCTTTCTTTCTCTTCCTGCCCATTTAATTCCGAGAAAACCTCTTGTAGTTAATTGTACGTTTTGTTCATTTGTTTTGATGTACCTATTCAGCCGTATTTCGACGACAGCATTCGAAGAACGATAGGTTTGTGTAATTGGCAAGTTTATGATATCAAGCGAAAATATTTTTTCAAATTGACAAGTAGGCACGCAGATAAATTTGCTCAAAGCTATGAGGATGAAAAACACTGAATTTCAGTATTTGTTATTTTTACGTTGATTTAAATTTAAATTGGATATATTTGAAAATTATTGCACAGCATTTATTAGATTCCAAAATAATATCGCTCATTGATTAAAAAAATAGCCTTCTACTCTTGTGATAGCGTACATTTCTGGAATTCAGAGCATGTTTCTGCAATGAAAAAATGCTTTACATATACAATAATTTTGTTTCTATTATTTTTCGTATCTTCGGAATTCTTTCAAAGCAATGGGTTTGCCCATAATGTTTTTGTACATTCCTAAAGACATTCCTAAAAAAAGGCTTTTTTGGAATGCAGAGAATGCAATGCATAAGTTTTCCTTCGAAGTATACTCGGAGTTATTAAAGAGGATCTTTCGCTAAACCAAAACCAATATTTTCAATGAAATTAAGACGCCCCAAATAATGCTTATTTCCAATATCTCTCTGAAAAATTTTACTAAAAGTAACTTTTGCACCCGCAAAAGTCAAGTCGTTCGAATCGACGTATTTTACGCATCTGAGGGTGGACATTACACAAGAAGGGCGCACAGTAGATGATTTAGCCCAAAGAAGGAGCAAAGACGGGGGGGGGGTTCACCTGCGAAGTTAAAAAAAGTTATTTAATTCCAATTACGACAAATGTAAGCAAAATGCGTGAAACATTATAAACTTATTAAAACTTCTAAATTTGTTATGTGTGCCAGTTGTATACTGATTTTTCACTTGAATAAGCCTATTAGTGCTTCTTAAATTTAATCTTTCGTGAAATTTGCCAGCGACGATTTTGTTAAATACTTTCTTATTTCAAATACCCTTAATGTGTAGCAAAAAAAACTGTAAACGTTTAAAATTTTCGAATTTACAATGTATATCAAACTCATATATGAATGTGACGTCAAGGGAAAAAATTCAATGAGCTCTTTCAATTTTCAACTAATCGAAAATAGAAAAAATTCGTGTCGGTTATGTCTTTCCATTCTACATGACGTATTTCATAAAGTATAAATTTATTTTTCATGCAAAGACCTAAACATATCATTATAAGCTATTATATCTATTAGCATCTTATAAGAGACTTATGTAACGAAATGTTGAATCACAAAAGTAATGATTTTGGAAAATCAAATGTACAGAAAGCTTACTTATATCTTCAGTTGCAAAAAAAGAAAGGGCGCCAACTCATTCCGATTCCATTTATTCTCGCACCTGAATTTCTCTTATCCTCATGTTCATGCTCTAAGGCGTATACGTATGTGCACGCAAGGTCGCGTGAACAACTTTTTTCGTGTCCTGCATTGTTCATTCCATGTTTTCTTCCTTTTCTGGTTTTTCTTTCGGATATTTTAGAGATGCGCGCGATTCTCGAGATTCTTTTGTCCTCCCTCGGGAATATGCTTTGCACAAGAAACTCTCGTCTGGGATTTCACCTCGTATATTTTTAAATGCATACCTAAATAACGCAATGATTATGTGATGTGTAATTATCTGAAGTATCAAAAATACTGTAATTTTAAAAACATCAATATAACAAATGAAAATAGTAAAAGCTAAAGTGGGTTTATTTAATTCTGTATGTTTAGATTACAATACATAAAAATATTGTTTTTTCTAAAGTAATTATTACCAATATTTTAACGTATAATAGTTTACAATATATAAATGTGTACTGTAAGCTAATTTGATCTTTCACAAAATTCCAAAAAATAGACGTTGTGAAATAAAGTAAAATGCTTGTCAAAATGGTATGTTTACTTAGAGGATGGTATAACTTCATCAAAAAGCAAAGAATTTGCCTGCCACAAAAAAGTACAATAATAGGTCCGAGAGGAAGGACAGACGAGAAGGGTCAGTCGGAGGTATTTTCGTGTGCGGCTGTAGTCGCGCGCCGCTTTATCGGCCGTTTAACGCCGACGTTTTCCAAATTACAGAGCTAAGTCCCGGCAGTTCATTAAGATAAGGTCCTCTTCCCATTTCGCTGCCCCCCACCCCCTCTCTTCCTCTCTCATTCCCGACCATTCGTATATACATACCTATATATATATATACCGGGCGCTTGCGCACTGCTCCTTTTATGGAGAAAAAGAGAGAGGGCACTTTCAGATTCTATCACCTCGCGAAACAAAGTCCCGTAATTCTTCTAACGGGAGAGAGAGAGAGAGAGAGAAAGAGAGAGAGAGTCCCGAGCATTTTACGGTTTCACGGATTGCTTTTGCTCTGGCGCGTATAGTCCCTGCGCACGAGTCCTCGACGCAGCGGCGCCTCTTATCGCCCAATGCTCGAGACGAGCAGAGGAGGAGGGCGCAAAGAGCTTTAAATGTTATTCACGGCAATTGAGCTACGGCCGTGAGACTGAGAGTCCATCACACGTTGCTGGATCACTGCTCTCCTTTTGTGCGCCATAGTACGAGCTCGGTCCGTCAAAGTTCAATTTTCGCTGCAGTGGCCGGATCAAGATTGGGACAAAAGACGAGAGGCGTGACTCTTTTTAAAAACATGGAAAAATGCTTGACGGAGTGCACGTATAGGACAACACGAACAAGTCACGACGTCTGTCTAAAGTTCACTTTTTTATGAAGATAAATTGAATTTATCTCCGCGCAACGTCATTAGACTAGATTCTTCAATTTTTTAAATTTTAGAATACTTACGAAAATCCACAGATTACGATTAGTAATACTATAATTACTTTTAAATTCCTAACTTCTAGTAACATTAATATGACATCGCTGAGCAGTGATCGTGGAACATTTCAGGTTAAAAAACGTAAAGTGCGGGATTCTATCAGGAAATATCGATAGAACGCAGTACTTGAAAAATTGAGCTTATGAATCTCAATTTACGCAGGGTTTTGCAGTCTTCGGATACGAGGTTCCTTTCGAACCGGAGATTGCGTTCATCGTGAAAAAACGACACACTGTCGATGACGGTAGTAGTACGGGCGTCGGCCACTCGGTTGACCGCTGCCGGAAATTCAAAAGTTACGTAAACGACGTTGCTGTTGGCAACGCTTGATGTAATAAGGATTTCGGAAGCATTTTTTATTATCTCAGTTCAATTATAAGTTGGTAAAAATAACATTTTTTACCTTGCATTATTATAGAGGAGCAAAAAATTATATTTTGCAACAATTATTAATGAATTATTTAATTCGACACATAAAGTCCGACTTTACAACAGTCTAACTAAATTATATGATTGAAAAGTAACATATTATTATTATCTTTCTATCAGAAAACTTAATAACTATTTTTATAAAATTATTGTTTATTATTATTCGTATATTTTATTTAAAGAATTTTCCACCGTGATCATCAGTACTAGATCTAAAAGTTGTTTCAGAATCACAATGAGGACAGTCCATACAGTATTCATAATTATTTTTTAATTTGAAAATAACTCTGTATGCAAAAGTTCACAAACTTATTTTTATTTTTATGCTTTAATTTAATACTGATGAAAAGGAAAAATCTTACATAGTAGTAGTCACATTTCTAGAATTTAAACTCATTTTTATATATAGTTTCTGAAAGGGATGTACTAAAGGAATTTTAAAAAAGAACAATAAAGGTAATTAATGTACGAAACAACCAAACGCTGCCAGTAAATATGTTGTACTCTTATTTATGAATTAGCGTCCGACACAATATATAAACCAACAGAACACGCTTATGTGGAAAGCGCCATAATGTTGGCGCTTGATCTGTAAGTCGATAATAAAAATTATGAGTTATAATGAAAAACGTAAAATTACGAAAAGAGAAAAATAACGAAAGAAAGTCATAACCTTGAAAAAGCTTTCGACTGAGTCTTCTCTGTCAGACTCGTACTTGTGCACTATAAGCTGAGAGAATGAAATGACTCGGTCGCGCACCAGCTCGCGCTTGTGGTACCGAAAACACTTTGAACCTTGCTGGTGGGGGAAGTGACGGCGAATGAAAAGCAAGGGAATTCGTTTCGTTGATTCACGCGATTCCGTCCTTTGTAAGGCCGAGCGTAACAATCGTGGGGGTGTCGCTGCTAGCTGTAAAAAAAGGAAAGCTCGTGAATGAGAGGGAAAGTACAGGAGGAGCGGAAAAGAGAGTCGGTGCGCTCATTTGAATACTTAGATTGAACGGAGAAGCTATACGCGCGCCAAGGGGTCGTTTAATCGCGTTTTTCGCGAAATTTATGAGATCTTAGGGGACGATAGCAGAGAAGAATCGAGAAGCTGCGTGCTATCCCGCGGTTTTCTTCTTCGTGAAATGTGTCGTGTGTCGTGCACGCAGGAGAGAAGATGTTCATAAAAAGCCGTTAACCGAAGCGATTAGTGGAGATAAATCAGCGAGCAGGTGAGATTTCGTATCAGTGTAAGTGCTACCTTAGGCTAAAAAATTTTCCCTTCTCATTTTTTCCAGGCCTTGGAAAATTTATAAGTCTCCATTGGATTGCCCCCCTTAACATGGAGGATTTTATCTTTTAAATGCTAAGGCAATTTGCCGTGATAAAATTATGAAGACTTTCTAATAATTAGAAAATCTCGCGTAAAATGTCATGAAAGACGCTGTTCAAGCCATAGCTGAGAATAAGGGAGAGAGAAAGAGAAAGGGGAAAAATATGTCTCTTAATCTGAGGATTTCTTCACGGATCTTGACGACTTCCATTTTCTCTGCCCGTGGTGTAAAATTCCAATGGCAAATTTCATTTAATAAAGAAGACGTTTCTTTTCTTCAAATTAATCGCTATATTGGTATTGTCACGATTAATATTTTTAAAATTATTATTAGAATAAGTTAATATAATAATTTACTGAGGCATTAATTAGTTCATAGAAATATCAATAAATAAACTACTTGAGTTTTTCCAAAATGGTTACATACTCTTTAATATCTATGACATTCATAAAGTCCACAATTATAAAAGACTAACAAGCAACTACCCAAACATAGGGGTGGGAAGGCGGAGAGGTAGCAGCATACTGATGAAGAAAAAAAGAGCCGCGAGGCTGAAACTTAAGCTAGGGACTCGCAGTTCGAGAGTTAAGTGAGTTAGGCTCCCAACAATGGCAACTGTTTGTCTTGGCTTCCACGCAAGTAAAATTACATTGCCCTCCCCTCGAGCTGCTGTCTCGCACAACTAGACGAGAGTCACTCAACTCTCGCATCTCTCACTCTTGAATTGGGCTTGGTTAATCTTGCCACGATGGGTGCAGCAAAAAGGTTCCACGGCAACGTACTTATATCTACCCCTTTTTAGCTTCGCCTTCTCTTGTTTTCTCCGCCAACCGCTTCGTGGAGAGAAAAGTGATATCGATGGACATCGAGCCGTCGTCACTGCGTATATGAGCTTATACGGCTTTTTTCTTCGCTCCTCTCGCCCGCCGTAAGAAGAGAAGAGGGAACAGCGCGACGCGCCGTGTGATAAGACCGGACGACTTATTGCTACCAAAATTGACGGACGGACGCCATTTATCAGATACTCGGTTCTTCTTGCTTTATTTCTTGGACGGGCTAAGCTCGCTCTTGGCACGACAGTGGCAAATGAGTGCGAGCGCAAGCCGAACAGCGAGAAAGAAAGAGAGAGAGAGAGAGAGAGAGAGAAAGAGAGTTTGGGCTCTTTAATGCCCATCTCACGCTCGATTTGCCTCGCCAATGGCACGAGCGTTTTCTCTTTACGCTCGCTGAACATGTCCTGAATTGATAAAGTTATTGATGAATATTTGATTATGAATTCTTTACTTAGTACAATGTTGCGGGTAAACCCGGAAGCTGGAATTGTAGAATATAAAATGATAAGCTGGAATTGTTAAATTTTAATTACAAAGTAACGCTTTCGATAAATTAACTGTTTTATACATTCGCGTGTGAAGTTGAATTCGTTAATATTACATTTTTAATCTATATTTTATTATGAACATGTATTAATTAACGGTAAAAATGTAATATAAACAGTCGAAAAGGAAAGAAAAAAGGGCAGTTTGAAAAAAGCTATAAAGCTCAAAATCCCCATCCCTCGTCAGCGCTGCGCAGCTTATAAATGGAGAAAATATATCCTCCCTCGCGATATGAGAAGTAGAAAAAGCTCTCGGGCTGAAAAGCGGGAGGACGTAAAAGTCGACATTGTCGCTAACAAGAAAGCCGAAGATGGAAAAAGGAAAGCGAGTGCGAGGGAAATTGCTAACGAAACACAGGAATTTGAATACGCAGTAGTCGATAAATCGGGCGGCCGAGGGCGCCGCTTTGAGATTCCAGCAAAGTATTTCCAGGGTATTTGGCTTGCTCGGTCTCGCTCGGTCTCGCTCGGTCTCGCTGGCATTTCGCGGCGATTGCCACTCGCGGCGCGCGGCGCGGGCTGCTCCCTTTTCGTCCTCCGAAAAATAAAGAAAGTCGCCGCGCGGCGCGGAATCAGAAAATGCTTCCTGCTCTGCACCGTCCTGTCTCTGCGACCCCCTATACCCCTTCCACTTCTTCCATCCGCTGCGGCTCTTGGCGCCCGAATCTAGATAAAGTATACGGCGCTCGCCTTATCTCGGATTTCGTTCGGACTTCGCGGCGGCGTTGAGTGGAGGTTCTCGATGGGCCATGGACCAAGAGAGACGGCCCGAGCGCGCCGCTCCCCCCTTTCTCTCCGCACGCCTTTCCGGGATTGCCGGCGCGCTAGACCAGGAACCCCATGCATTTCTGATGAACGCTCGCCAAAACGCTTTCCCGCCATCTTGCCAGCGATCTCTCTCCCTCTCTCTCTCTCTTCGAAGCGATAGCGATCGCAATTTAATGAAAACGCCACGTAACCTGCCCACCGCCCACCACCTCCCAGCTCGTCGATCCCACCCCTCCCTCTCTCCCTCTGTCTATATGCTGCTCTTCGGGTTTTCTTTTTCTTTCCCTACCCTCGCCTTTCTCTTTTTCTCTACGCTTTGAAACAATTGCGAAGGACTCGGTAGTCCCGTTGCCCGGACTCGAGTTCCGAATGATTGGAAATCGCTTTCCTATCCGCGAACATGCGCTACTGCTGGGACGCAAGGAACTGCTGGGATCCCGCGACTTCTTGGGTTTTAATGGCCAAAAGCAAAAAGGGTTGTAAAGATTCGGGATGTTCAATGAGACATTGGGAGATAACCGGAAAAAGTGATGGTTTTCTTTGGAATTTTCCACTTTATTGCTACAGAATGTTCCAATTGATATTGACAAGGAAACTGTCGTATTTTTCATGTAGATTGAAAAACTTCCATGAGTACTTTCCATCTCGCACATTACTGAGGTACTGTATATTTTCAAATTAACACTCTTTTTATCTACTATATCGTAAACTACATTGAATCGAATCTAAAATGTAAAGCCTTATCTAAATATCACGTTTTGCTAAAGAAAGGTAACTCTCTTGATCTTGTTTTCCCACATAAGCAGTACGGAATTTCTCTCTTGTACAGGTCGAAGGAGCATAGTAGAAGCTAATGCATCTTTGATTGTGGAAATAAGAAATCAGGGGGGAGGCCACGGGTCGCGGGTACATTACTTGAACGCGTCTTGTTCTCTCGCGGGTGCATCTATATATAAAAGCGTTTCGGGAGCAAACGCAGCAGCAGCAGCAGCAGCAGCGGGAAAGGCAGGAAAGGCAGGAGCAGGAGCGGCAAAAGGGAAGAGACAGAAGGAGACGGGAAGAAGAAGCTGCGAGGCTTTTTGCTGCCGCGGCAGCGGCGCACTGCATGGGGAAATCGCTGACGCTGGCCGAGGACGTGCGCCGCACCGTGGAGAGAGCCACTCGGGACGAGATTTATTATTTATGGGAGGATAATGCTGTTCTTCTGGAATTATAACGCTTTAATACGGCGGCTGCCGCACCCCGTCAACGCCGACCTCGACTCCTAAGAAAATTTCCGACCGAAAAGCCATTTACGGCCTCCCAGGCTTAATCCAGTTGCCGCTTTTTCACTCGGTTCACCCTTCTCACCCTCTCTTTCCCTTCCTTCGGACTGTGGAGAGCTTTTACGACGCGAGCGGAGCTTTCTTCGGCAACATCGACTGAAAAAGAGAATTACAATCAAGCTTGTATTAATAACGAGCTAATACGTGTGCTGCGGTGAGGGATTTGTAGCATAGTCCTGAGATTTTCCTTTGATACTTTTTAAGTCTCACTTTAAGGAGATTCTTACTAAGTCAATGAAAGCTTTTTACTTAAAACATTTTTCCTTGCAGAAACTTTGTTTTAACTCTTTAGTATTAGTGTGATAAAATAAAGATATAATTAATGATTTAACTAGAATAAATTTAGTATCGCGAAATTCAAAATTATACTCTTTATTTTCCACCTGAAAAGGAATCAATAAAAACTTTTTAAATATATTATTTTTACCGATATCATAATATATATGTGCAAATCCAGAGAAATCTGTGACGAAACCAATGCACAAATCGGCAGCGCCGACCTTTTTTTATGCCTTTTCGACGTTCAACTTGAAACCCTTGTAACTTGTGAAGGAATCAACATTTTTTCATTTTTAAAAAAAGGAATTAAAGCTCCATTTCTCTAGTATTATTTTTTTTTTAATTTTGAGTAGAACAGTCCTGGGCTAAATGGCTGAGGTTTGAAGAGAAGGGCTTTTTTTGACATTTTTTTAAAAAGTAAGAAGTTGCTCTAGAAAAAGTAGTCCACTTGATGGACCTTGTTCAACCACGAATTTCTCTTATATATACTACAAATAACGAGAAAAACCAGGTCAGGTCGGTGTGTTCGAAAAAAATTTTTCAAAACCATATTTAGGGTTTCGTCGCAGATTTCGCTGGATTTGCACATATGTTGTATAATTACTGGAAACGTATGTATAGAAACACTTAGTATTACTACTGCTATTAAATAACAAATAACATAACAAAAACACATTCGTCCAAAATAACCACAAAGCTAATTATTAAAAATATTCATTAAATACGTAAATATCCAAAATCGGTTATTTGGCCCAGTACTTTTACGTATTTTAGGTGGCGTCCCAGTTTATAAACAAAGGCGACCCAGTAATTGAATAAAATATTTAATGTATTTATTCGGATTTATGTCGGACTAAAATAACATTAAATGCTTTTGAAAAGCTGGAGAATAATTTAATTTTATTATCATTATGAAAATTCACATTAAATAATCATTTTTAACAAATAATACAATTTGTTCAAGTTTGAGTTCATCAATAACATTTAATATAAATATGAGTATGAGTACTGCAACGTACCAAGAAATTCCCAACTAATGTAGAAAATGATTTTTCTGTAATAATGAATATCAATGATTATTATATGATAATTTTAAAATCGAATAACCATCAACTTTATGCCAAATGAAAATTCGTATTAGTATCCAACTATCAGGACATGTTCAAGTACTCGTACGTTTACCTTACATGTCGGGCAAAATTGATTTTGGAGAAAGTATATGATGTTATTTTTAAATTTCGTCAAGAGCAAAAAGATGAATGTTCTAGTTGATGTCAGGAGATGTTACACGCGCATGCAATAAAATAAAAAGTCAGAAGTGAGACTGCGGTACGTCATTAACATAAATTGTTCGACCCACTGAGGGAATAACCGAGCCATGAAACACAATAATGACCTCCTTGTGTTGACGTATGGTCGTCGTCGTCGCCGAGGGTAGATGGAAAGGTAGGCAGAGTAAGACCGCAGGAAGAAGCATGAAATAAACGAGGGAAAAGAAAATTAATACCCAAATGAGGAAGCTCCGCCTTAATTGCGTTGCCGCGCGGCGACGCAGCGGAGTATCTCTCTCCTCTCCCGTGGAATCTTTGAATTCGCGTCGCGTCGACGGGCTGCCGCTGCGGCGTAATTAAAATCCGCGCTCGACGCACTCGTCACTTAATGAAGATCCTCGTGT
>UCWB01005713.1:0-10141 GCA_900474355.1 Torymus geranii | reverse complement strand
GTATAAGTGTAATAGATAAATCAAAGGTTGCATTCATTATGCAGGAAGTGTAATGATTTAATAACATTTTATTAATTCTGGATTTGATAAAATAGATATTTTGTCTCGTTCTTCTGCGAAAAAATTAAATCAGTACTGATAAATATAGACGGTTTTCCTACTCAAAAATGGAACGATGTGTTAGAAACTGCAACTACTTATAAACATTCACCAATGTTATATTATATTATTGTATAATTTATCAAAGTAATACAAAAAATAATGAGCACTCCATAAACTCCCAAACATTTTAACAAATAATCTCTGTTAATCTGAGCTCGATCATTCAAAATCTCTCTGAGATGCCAGTAAAACTGAATTTCATATACATGCGTCCATCCATTCATCGTAGAAAATGCTCTAAAAGTGTTTTTAACGACCCAAAACATATTTTGGTGCTAGAAAATGTTGGTTTTTCAGGTGATATATTTTTAACGATGGTGAAACTAATAAGGCTTTCCCTAGTAGCAAACATACCTAAAAATCATTTTTCGTTGTTTTATCATTCACACAATCACAAAATATCCGAGAACAAAAAATCTTTATATACGCAATTTAAACAACCATTATAACAAATTATTATCAAACCCTCCACATTCACAAAAATCCGCAGCACCTCTCCAACCCTCCCATTGTCTCGCTCACCAAGGCATCTCCCGCTTCATTATCCGTAAAATTTGCGATTCGAGCATCGTCTGCGAAAGGCCACAACCACCAGCACCATCTCCTACAACGGTGCACTTGCAATGTCCGACGAGCGTTCCCCCTCCTTCGAAAAAGGAGCATAAAGAGCCCGCAAAAAAGCAATATAAGAACCGTCGGAGAGAGAGAGAGAGAGAGCCCTGTGTGCGCGCACCCCTTCCCTCACTTGCATTGCGCGCACGTATGTGCATCAGGCGCACGCTCAACCCCTCCCGCGGCCGTCAGGAGAGGTAGAAGAAGATGAGAAGAGGAGAGGATATCGAGGTCAGTGCGTTTTTCCCCGCCAAGGGCTGCTGCTGCCTGCGCGTGGGGGTGGTAGCAGCAGCAGCAGCAGCTGCCTCGCTCTCTCTCTCTATCTCGCCGACGAGACGATTGGGCTCGGCGCGCACCGCCCCGAAAGCCGTGCGTGGGCGGCGGATACCGCCTCCGCGTCTTTTTTCTCCTCTTTCCCTCCCTCTCTCTGCGCCTCCTCTCCTTTTTCGTTTTGCACTTTCCGCGAGCTCTGGGTTTTTTCGTTCTCCGTGCTTTTGCCTCCTCTCTCCTTATTTTTTCGCCTATTTTTACCCGGGAGTAGGTATACGCGCGAGCTCGGGATTCGCGCAGCCGCTCCGATCTTCGACAGCGTTGGTGGAAGGTCCCTCTCTCTTTCTCTCTGTATGCAGCGCGGGCGGCGGTGGTAGCTTTCTCCTTTTTTTCCACGCGCGCGCATGCAGAGAGAAGGTAATGCGTTCCACCTTGATTTCGCCCCCTTCTCTCTGGCTTCCTCTTCCTCTGCCGTGAAAGGAGCGCCTCTCCGGAATGATCCTTTTGCGAGCGGAGGCTGCTGCACTGTTCGTTTTTCTCCGTGCGCCTTTTTCCGATGGCGAAGAGAGGAGGTCTTTGAGGCGAGCGTACACGGCGCTTTTCCGAAAGGTACGCGCGCGCGCGCGCTTCGATGATCGTTTATTATTTAGAGTGCTTTTACCTTTTAGTTCGGGCTGGTGATTGATGTGGAAATAGCCGTAAATGAGTTTGGAGTTTAAGGATTTTGCGGAGAGAGTGAGCCCCCTCAATGAGCGGCCCATAATTATAATATTTTAATTGATTCGTGAGGAATTATGTATGCTTTAAAGAGTTTGCTTTACTTGACGAAGTATTAAATAAAAGAGGAATATATTTTATTTTCCGATGGATCAATAGTCATATTGACTGTCGCATCAGATAATTAATGAGTTGAAGGTACTTCGAAGTTCAATACCAAAAACGGTAAAAATGCCATTTTCATAATGCACGCCGTAATGATTTATTTCATTATTGTAAATGTAAATTAGTATTTTGACAGTTCTGAAAGCGTTGTATGTGTAAGTAAAGCAGCTTATAGCAAACATTACAGTGATATCAGTAACATTTTTGTAATCAAAAGTATATCATTTTGACTAAACTGCTGTCATTGTAATTTTTATTATAACTACTTTAGTTATCGCATGTTTACCAAACTATCGCGGTAATTTTGATCAGAAAATTCTGTCCATCAAGAATAATTGTTAACGAAGACAAAGTTCTTTTCCATACTTATTTTCCTATTCATAAATCCTAATATACAACGATACATCTCGAAACACGTTCGTACATCTGAGAACCCACGGACGCGAGCCCCTAAAATTAATCTCAAAGGGCCACATCCAGCGTCCCCGTAACGCAAATGTCGTTACCCCGTCGATACACCGAAAGGGTCGAAAGTCCGCCTCACCCTTTCTCTCCTTCTTTCCAGATCTAATTAGCCAAGAAGACCTTGGCCTCTCCCTTTCTCCCTCGCTCTCTGGCTTGGCTCCGCTATAATGCACCTTTAATCCCGATCGGAGGAGGACACCAGGCACAAGAGAGAGAAGACGCGGCCGAGCTCCTCTGAGGGCTCGGCAAGTTGGCCGCGTGTATATACCTCTAATGATTCCCAAGGGCGTGCGAAATACCGGATTAATCGACGTCAGCCTGCTAAAACCGTCAGACGTAGTTGCGCGAGGCTCTCTCTGCGCGTTATGCGTGCCGCAAGGAGCACCGCACGTTGGACGCCCGCCGTGGAGACGGTCGCGCGCAGATGCGTTTATTGCGTGCGGAGAGTTGTGGAGGTGCGCGGGTGGAGGAGGAAAGTCGCGGGGAATTGATTGGCCGAGAGGTAGGTGTCGAGGATTATTTGCGTTTGGGTGAAAGGTGTAGGGATGTTGGATATCATCTTTACTTTAAATTCGTGAATTGTAATGTTGAGTTTATTGCAATAATAGAGATATGGTATATAATTGAATATTTCTAAAACTATCTCATAACTTAAGGAAGTCGGTACTTATTCGTTTAGTATAATTATGCATACCTACTTTCTAAATTTTCTTTCAGTATGAAGTCGGGTACTGATACAGAATAGTGTATATATACTATTCAAAATTAGTGAAATTCGATTTTCAATGAAAAATTGTGTACACACGCACTAAAAAATAGTGTATATTTACTACTCTGTAACAGGGCCCGACTTTGCGCAGAAAAACTATTCATATACGGAAGAAGAATGAATCAAGTATCCGATCGCCAGGTGTGACTTAACTTTTTTACAATATTGTAAAAAATTATATTTATACTTGACATATTTGAACACTGATTAATAATTCAAAGCAAATGACATATATTGCGGTTAAATTTTTATTTTACGATGTAAAATGTAATTTCGAGAGTTAATCAGATAAAAATACACGAGTCTAGAACAGAAATAAAATTCCAAAGTATATTAACACCTTGAAAAGTCTTAAATACAAGCCAATAAAAAGCCGTGAGAGCGCCAGATGATCGTAAAATAATTATTACAGCTGTAAAAGCCAAGTGAGAGAGAGAAAGAAAGTGCCGGAAACTCTGTACTCGCCAATTAGCAGATTACACGCGGCTCCTACAATTAAATTTCTTTTTTTTATCGCCCTTCGCGAAATTTATCGCTCGCACCAACTTACGCGCTAACGCAATTCGTTTCGAATTAATACTTTAGAAAAATATGCGAATAAATCTGGCCCAACGCGCGCCAAGTTAAAGTGTATACATTTATATATATGAGTATCTCTCTGCGGACGACGACGCCGTGGGCAAAGTGAATATACAACAAGTGAAAAATTAAGGGTCGCCGCGAGCGATAAATTTCGCGGCCGTCCACTCAAATATTTTCCGTGCTGTAGACACTCAAGAGACCGAGGTTTTTTCCTCCTGACCCTTGCCCGTAGTACCCCCGGCGGATACGCGGGCTTCCCCTAATACTTGCATATTCACAAATCATTTGCGGCTCTTACGCAAGAATTCCGCTTTCACGGTCCTCGCTCGCTCTCCCTTCGGTCATCTGCGTTTATAAATTCAGTGTTTTCACACTAGCTTCGTATTTTAGAATATATTATCATAAAATATATTTTTCTCCAAAATGTGCTCATGCTGAAGGGGACAGTGTTCGTAAATATTAGTACATTGTGCAACTAGGGTGGAAAATTGACTTTTTCTAGCGAGGATGATGATCAAAATCATCATCCGAGTCTGAAAAAGTCAATTGCTCCCTTGTTACACATAGTACTTGTTTAATAAGTGTAGGAATAGGACCTTTTTTGCATAAAGAGTGAATGGGAGATCGGGTATAGGTATCGAGTAGTTATATAGCGGGAGACTAAGAACTTGTCCTTTCGCTACTGCGGGAGGCCTTGCCAGACGCTCGAAATGTTCGATTTTCGATTCACTTTTCTACGCAGAAAAAGGGTCTTTTTCATGCATGTGTTGAAAAGAAAAATTTTTAAACTAGAAAATAGTTGAAGGGATGATTTATTTTTAGATGAAAGAATAGATTTATTTCCAAAATATTGCTCGTCCACAAAAACTTTTATGTATTCAATGTATACTTTTACTGACATAATTAAACCGAACTTTCTTTAAAAATGTTTGAAAAAGACAATATTTATTTATTTATATACTATAATTATAGAACAAACGAAAGACGATTGATATAATTCTTTTTCCATTCATAAATTAATCTCCCTATAAAAATACTAAATTCTATAACTATTAGTTTGAAACTTGTAACAGCAAAGATATATCATATAATCTTAATAATTCTTCTTTTACTACGCCTAATCTATTTAGTTTAAATAAATAATTAATTTTAATATACCATTGTTACGTCCGTGACTTATTTCTGCGGTAGTAGTCGACGCGCTAAATTTGAGGTCGTCACACCGATCGAGCGTCGACACGCTGCTTTGCGAAATTACATCGACTTGCAAAAATGCTGAGATTTATATTTATTTATGCCATTTAGGCGATGAGTCCAGTTATCGCATTGGAAAAATCAGTCGGAGCTAAGCCTATACTCGGGACATTTGTAATTCGTTTGTTGTAGCTCCATCCGAGAGCTAATAGTGAGTGCGTGTCGACGAAATTTCTGATTAGTTATATACTTCTTATTCGCGTTATTGTAATCGGTTTTAGCCATTAATATTTAAATATCAATCTTTCAATAAGTTTTACCAACAATTGTGAGAAGTTATATTTCACATCTGTCTGAACTGTATACACCCCAAAGAAGGTAATCAACAGCATTAATGCATTGCCTTTTATATTTATTAAAAACAACGTGTGATACATGTCAAACGCAAATTCGTTATTTACTTTTTATTTCTACAACCATATCAATATTCCACCTCTCAAAATATCATTTCTTGCTGCGAAAGATAGATAAAATTCAATCATCCTCGACCCCATATATCCCACCACCCAACCACAATGCATAATCTAGAGGCGAACGTGATGGATTTTTGTCGGGGCGGACACAAAAAAAAAGTCCCCGATCTTTTCACTCGAAAATGACAGATTTTACTCGAGAACAAGAAATTCACCCCCACGTCTCTCAGTCTCCCAGCCATATAGCCTCCATCCTTCCCTTCCGCGCCTCGAAGGGAAACGAAGTTGCCTCCCGGGCGAACTGGACGCTAACTCTATGCATATCGATGCATTAGAGAAATCTATATTTTATGTATCCTGACGGGATACAGCGCCGTGGCGGCGGCGGCGGTGGATGACCCAAAGCGTCCGTTCCGTCCCGTGGGGACGACGCGCGGACCTTCGATAAAGACCGGAGGCGTTCCGCGCAAATTTTTCTTCCCAAGCCCGCGCGGACGCGTCACGTATGGGTTTAATACATATTTCTCTTCTCCAATTTTACGCGTGACACATTGGCCGTCATTCTTATGTAAATTTATCGAGGGCGAGTTTCGTTTCGGCTCGACGACGTAATTTTGAATATATTATTCGTCGATGATTATAGTGTTACTTGAATGATATGGATTTCTATAGTATGTATTCCGAAAGTGAAAGTTTTAATTAATAAATATATATTTTTTTTCAATTTAC
Source organism: Torymus geranii (assembly GCA_900474355.1). NCBI lineage: Eukaryota > Metazoa > Arthropoda > Insecta > Hymenoptera > Torymidae > Torymus > Torymus geranii. The sequence goes on along the minus strand of UCWB01005713.1, from coordinate 4,003 downwards.
CACATAAGATAAAAAACTTTAAAATTAGATTTTAAATAGTAAAGTTATGCTACTATTGAATTACTAATCGCTTAATTCTTTGCTTTAGTATGTAATAATACGTTCATATATGTTAATATAAACTTCACTTTATATATACATATATACCTACGGTTTTAATGCACCAAAAACTTGCCACTTGCGAAAGTGGCTCCTCGATAAGTGTATACGAAGAGAAGAAAGCACCGAATACGCGCGTATCATATTTTCTATATTGTCGTCGTTCTCCTTCATTTAAGTTGCTTCTGGCCAGCTTTCAAAAAGCCAGAGAGCAGCGCCTGACTCTCATTCTGCTTTATTTTATTTCAATGCCTCTTAATGTATCGTTCGAGCGAAATAATCTATATACCTACTATACCGCCGGCTGTGGCGCAAGAAAGGCTTTCGAAGCAAAAATCTTTTTCAGTTACCACAAAGAGAAGCATAAACGAGTTCGCGAACTTCTCCGTCGCTCTATGAAAACAATTTTCCAACTACTTATACGTATGCTGAATTATTTATAAGCGTCTATGATTAAAGATACCTCTTAATCATTATTATTGCATTATATTGAATTATTTATAATATCTAATGTTGCGATTATTTAAAGGATCAAAAACTTTGTTCGAATGAAATTATATAGTTTTACTATATTTATGTATATTCTTGAATATATATCAAGAGGTATTTTCGCCTTTGAGAAATAACAATATACAAAAGTCCAATCAAGTGTAATTTCAATTCATATAATAATTTCCATTAATCCTCGTTCTTTCTAGAAAAAAAAGAAGTTACGAATGCAAATGAAAATTAGCGGGGAAAAATAGACTGTCGCGGCACTTTGCATGACAAATATCGAGAATTGCGAGTGTTTTGTCGTGCGCGCGCCGGGCGCAGATGAAATTCATTTGTTTTTTACGTCCAGCGAAGCCTGAATTAAAAAGGAGAGGCGAAGACAATGAAGCCTCTTCTCCTTGCATTAGAGGGAACCGCGGCGGGAATTCGTTGAAACGGGAAATCCCGAAGAAAAAGCGGACGATGGGTTCATTAGGTATTGTAATCGGCGCTGGTTCCGCCGCTAATGAAGATAATGATATTAAGGTTTTTGGTTGGGGGGCGAGGAATTGCACGCGCGACCAAAGGGACAAAGAGGCGAGAGGAGACTTGGAGAAAAGCTTTTGCGTGTTTATACTTGAAAAAAAAACTGAGAGGCTTATTTGATTCTTAAGATTTTTCATTGCTTACTTGAACGTAACAGTGGATCGTTGTTAAGAACTATTTATAAAATTGTAATTGAAAAAATAATTTGATAATAAAATTACTTATAAATTGCCTCATAATTATATTACTTAATTGTCTACATCATTTTTACTGTTTAATAATTCACAATATTAAATTGACACCGTGTAATAAATTATTTTTTATTATCAAGTATTCTACATTTCAGTAAAAAGTATTATAATATACATACAGTCATCTAATAAACTCTCTGTACCTCTCATCATTTCCACTACCCAAAAAAATGTCAACAAACAAACTCGCTACAACAGACCGAAATTCCTTACCCCGTAGCCGACGACGTTCCTCAATAAGGACACACGGGCGCGCGTATACGCCTTAAAGCCCGGACGCTCACGTCCGGCGGCGACATTTTCGTCGGTATTCTGCTCTAAACGACAAAGCGTTAATTGAAACCTCGATATTACAGAACAGTGGCCTCGCGCGTGCGCTTTTGGGCCGCCCTCTTGTGTATCTTGGAAAGTAAACAAGTCGCTGGTCACACGGCAAATAACGCGTAAATAAAATATATGGAATACTCTATATAGTTTCTCTACCCTCTTCCGCCCCCACCCCCTACGGGCTTCTCTATGCCGATGTAGCCGCCTTTCTTCCGGCTAAAATGACCTTAATACTCCCTGAAAGTTTTAGTCATTATGGTAATATACGGTGGTGCGCGCGCGCGCACAAGGCTTATAATAGTTATCGGCAATTAAGAAGGAATTCAATATGGGGCATAAGTTTTGGAATCGAATAAGAAAGTTTTTGTTGGTGCGCATAGTGTTCAAAGAGTATCGTGAAAAATGGTTAATGTTAATCATTTTGGTAAATTTTTAATTTATTCTTTTTAACAATTTTTTTATGAACCTTCTTTATAGATGATTGTTTATAGGAATTATGAAGAAACGAGCATAATTAATTTTTATTTATAGATTTTGAATTATCTAAGAGAACTTAAAAGATACTTTAAAACTATATTTTAGAGTTTGATCCTTCGCAACTATATTTTGAAGCTCACTATGACACCTTATTATATAAGTTATCCACAATTTATTATTAACTTGAAGGCTTGTGAATATTATATAAATATAATCATTTTTCATGGATCCCGATACATTTTGAACAATAAAAAGTGATTGAAAATGATCCAATTTTTAATACAATATAGCCTGACCGTTCGCGGGAACTAACTACTTTCTCAATATTTTCTAAAATCAATACCCCTATTAATCTACTCTCGACCGTATCTCTCCCGGCCATTCGAAACCCTCAAAAACGTACTCGACATCATTTTCGATCATCAATTTATCTTGCCGCCGGTAAACAACCTTTCAAAACAATGCATTTCATCACAAGCCCCCAATCATCTGCCCCAATTTCCAGCACGCTCGCAGCTCTACATCTTTCCTCTCCTCTCCCACATCGATTTATTTTATCATAAAGCAGAAAAGGACGTCCAACCCTCTCTCTCTCTCTCTCTCTCTCTCTCTCTCTCTCTCTCTTCCGAACAAGTATCCCAAACCATTTCTATATATATAATACATACACGACCGCACGTCGCCCGTATCGGTCACGTACGTTTGGCTATCTCTCTCTCTCTTTCCTCTCTGCAGTCACAGAAGAGACGCAAAAGAGTATAGTCTCCGGCATGTGCTCGGCCATACATCACACCGACGGACGTATAATGCGATACACAAGCTCTTCTTCTTTCTCCCTCTGCCTCTCTCTCTCTCTCTCTCTCTCTCTCTCTCTCTCTCTCTCTCTCTCTTTCCACCCTCTCGCGTGTCCCACGTATTTCGCGAGTCGAATGTAGTACGTATATATACATATACATATATTCCAGGCAGCAGCGACTGTAAATGCATGTGACTACCGCTGGAACTGACGCTGCTGCTACCGTCGTGCTCTCACTCGGAAAAGGAGAGAGAGGCAGGCCAGGCAGGCAGTAGCAGCGAGGCCGTGGCAGAAGTGTCGCTAACTATTTTACGTAACTTCGCCGACAGTTTGGCCCGCGTTGACCACGTACGTCCGGCCCGAGCGTGCGCGCACACGCTCTTCTCTCTCTCAGTCTCATGGGATGGAAAGAGGCAAGGGTGTAGCGCGGTGGTAGTAGTTTCGAGCTCGCGTGAGCGAGCGAGCGCGTCCCAAGATATGCATACGTGACAGACGGAACGGAGGCGGAGGAGGCGGTGGCCCCTTTTCGTGAAAGAGAGAGAGAGGAGCTAGGTTAGAATACAAGGTTTAGAGGCGGCAGAGAGAGAGGGAGAGAAGTTTCTGTTTCATTCGTTTATATGCGAGAGCGAGAGGAGGCCGCGCGCGTTGCCGTATTTTCACGCCAATCTAACGCGCGATGTGTTTTCTCTCGTTCTCTCTGTCGTTCCGGATGGCAGAGAGCTGGAGAAAGAGAGGCGCGAGGCGACGGCAGCCCTGGCTATTCGAAATTGGAATGAGAATATTCGAGGGAAATGAGAATAGGAAATTATGGTCAGTGTCGTCAAGGATTTTGTGAAAATACAGATGCTGACGGTCTCAGCTTTTGTCAGGGTTTTCTGGTAAAATTTCGAATTTAATGGCAAAAAGGAGAAATTATACATTTCGAATTATCAAGTATATGTTAAAATGTAATGGGGTTAATAAAAAATTATAAAAATATTCCAACTATTATATGTAGACTTATCTACATTTTCAATAAATATCACCAATATAT